>ML814209.1:85939-104709 GCA_009831015.1 Picea engelmannii | reverse complement strand
TCTTCTGGCTCTATCTGTTCGACCTCCTGCATGAAATCTTCACAATATTCTTTATTTCCAAATAGAACCTCCAATCTGGTCCATAATTCATTTGGAGTTAATCCTTGTGATTCTTCATATACTTGATGGAAAAGTTCGGGAGAAACGAACATGTCGATACTTCCTATGGCCATATCTTGTCTATTGAGAAAATCATTTTTCTCATCGACAGAATCAGGCTCTACTTCCATTGCCATAGTTATTTGGTACAAGCCTTTGCATCTTAGCAGAAGCAAAATTTTTTACTTCCATTCCAAATAGTTATGAGGCGTGAGAAGTATTTCTGGCGAATAATCCATCTTTTGTTGTCTTCAATCTTTTGTACCTGCAAAAAATTTTGGTGTAGCTTTTGCTTAGCAGTCTGTCAGCTCTGATACCATGTAAATGTGTGAACCTGCACATAATAGATCTAGCTAGAAAATACTACGCACATTTGCAGAGAGAAATTGAGAAATAAGAAGCAAGAGAGAAAGAATGGAAGAATTCTCATTAACCGTATTCCACACTCAAAGAGTGAATAATTTACAATAGATATAGGCTACATAAGTAACTAATGAGCCATAGTGGTTGTCTAGATTGATCTGGACACACACCAACAGTTACAAGAGTAAACTGCCACCTAGTCTAGTCTCTCAGGCAGTTACGGGAGTGAACTGCCACCTAGATGAGTTAACTAGTCAACTAGTCTTCAGTTAACTGACTGAACAAAGAGTAGTGAGTTGGTGATGACCCAATGTTGCATGGTGACAAAACCAATGCAGCATCTAAACTCAACTCAACTAGTCAAATTGAAGTGTCAACTRAAAGAGAATATTCTCCAGGTGGAATATTCTCCCCTAAAATATAGGAGACTGGATAATGACTAATTATGACTAATAAACAAGGAATAACCTTAGGAAAAATAAATCCTAGGTGTGTGTGAAGTAACTCCAACAACCATAATGATAAACCCCTTGTTTGCAAAGTTATTCGAAAGTATGCTAGAAAATAGAATTAGTAAGTGGACGGAAGAAGAAGATAAGCGTGCTAAAGGGCCAGCGGGTTTCAGACCTAAACACTCCACAATTGATCACAATATAACTCTAACGCACATCATTGAAAAAGTGTGGGAGAAAAAAGAGGAAGCCTTTTGTGGCTTTGTCGATTTCAAAAAAGCTTTTGACAGGGTCCCTAGAGATAAGCTTTGTCATAGAATGGAGGAACTTGGGGTTCTTGTGCATCTTAGAGCAGCTACCCATAGGCTATATGAGGAGGTTAAAGTCAAAATCATAATGTTAGCTGGTACCTCTGAAATTTTTAGGAGTGATATCAGGTCAAGCATGGGTTCCCATTGTCCTTTACCCTTTTTGCTTTATATATAGACAAACTTGAAGAGTGGTTAAACTTACAGGACAATGATGGTGCTCTTTTGGGTGAGTTTGTGATAAGGCTTCTTTTGTATGCAGATGACCTTATTTTGATTGCTAAATCTTCTCTTGGGTTGCAAGAACACTTAATTTCCCTTGAGAACTTTTGTAGAACAGTGGGGATGCAAGTCAATACTAGCAAGACGAAAGTGGTAGTTTTCTCTAGCAAAAGAAAACATAACCAACATAAGTTCTACTTTGAAGGCAACACTCTTGAAGAAGTGGCAGATTACAAATACCTTGGAATTGACTTCAACAAAAATATAAGTTGGTAAGGTTACAGAAAGAAAAGAACTTTGGGAGTTTGGAAAGTGTTCTATGCTTTCCAAAATAGGTGCAGAGAGGCAAAGTTATGGGATTGGAAGACTAAACAAACTCTCTTTGTGCTTTTAGTGATCCCGGTGGTTCTCTATGGTTGTGAAGTGTGGGCCAACAAAACATCTGACTTATAGTGGAAGCAAATTGAGAAGATTCAAAAACGCTTGATTACAAACAAGTTTAAAATTAAAAGTTCAATCCTTTATGATGTCATGTTGATTGAAATGGGGCCTACTCCTATTGAAACAATTGTTATGGTGCGACTAATAAGATATCTAAAAAATATTGAGCAAATGGAGGACAGTTGTTGGCCTAAGGTCGTCTTCAATGACATATTGTGCAAAAGAAAGAAGATGTGGATGCGACAAAATAGTAAATGGCTTAGTAAATGGAATATTTACTTGAACAAGTGCCCTACGAACAATAAAGAGATAAAGGCTTTTGTTATTGATAAGTTCCACAAACGAACTTGGGATAAAGGGCTAAGGAGAAAGAAAGAGTATTATATTGAAGAGTTTAACCCCACACACAATCATCATCAAAAAACGTACATAGGGGCCAATATATCTTGGAAAGCCAAAATGATTATTGCTCAATTAAGAACCAATTCTCATCAACTCCATTGTGAAACCAAGCGCTGGAAAAGACCAAAGGAAGCTTGGGAAGAAAGGGTGTGTATGTTTTGCACCTCCGGAAAAGTGGAAACAGAAAAACATTTCATTTTAGAGTGTGAAGCCTTCGAAGACAGCAGGGACAGCTATGTAAATATCTTGACAGCTAGCTCTTGGGATAATTTATTTAGCGAAGGGGTCGTGGGGAAATTGGGGCACTCATCATCAAGTTGAACATGAAAAGGGTTGAAATGCATAAATCAGTGTGTGTTTGTCCCATAGGCTATTGCCAACCTTGTGGATGTTAAAATAATTTATTTCTTTCTTTTTAACACGGGACACTGTGGATTCAAAAGACTTGCGCTGACTAAGAGTGGCAACAAGTTATAGTTACAGTGTTCAAACATAGCACCTCCTTCTACTATTATTGTTGTTGATAGCAATGTAATTGAAAAATGGCAATGTCATTCAACGATCAAAGAGCTTCACCTTTCGTGCTCTGCAAGAATCTTTTCGCATCGAAGATTTTGAATGGGAAAAATTGCAAGTTGGCCCTTATACAAGGGTATTTTCCAATCTTAACCTTCTTGTACGCTTTAAACCCTATCGATTCATGTTAATTTTAGTTTTTTGTACTTGACCGTGCGATAAAATTAAAGTCATGTTCAAATAAATTTTCTGATCGAAAATTATACCAATTTTATTGGATATTTTAAAGTATATTTTCCCAATATTGAACGCAGAGGGCTTGAACTTTGGAGTATGTAGCAAGGTCAAGATTTCAAGTCCATGAAATCATTCTAGAAGTGTAAAATTAAATAAATTCTTACTAATTGATCAAATCTTAAGTCGTGGGAAAACATGAAGATATACAATTTTGTTGCATATTTGAATCTTAACCTTCATGTACGCTTTAAAGTTTAAACTCTCTCGAWTTTTTTTATTTCCRCTTCTCTGTACATGATTTAGTGGCACAAATAATTCTCGTTCTAAGAAATCTTTTGATAGTGAAAAATTATTTTTATYGGATGTTATTACGTTCCAAGAATAATACATCTAGTTTTTTCTATAAAACTTAAATCTCCAATTAATGTTACAATATTCGTAAGAATTTTAATATATTATAGTAAGTGATCCTTTTTAAAATATATTYAGAAAATYTATCATGTTGTTATCTGCGGATGTAMGCTGATTCATCATYGTTATTAAAGGAAAATCACACCATCTTGAATAATCCATTGGTGATCCGTAAGGGGGCAGATTTTGAATCGTGTMAGATAACTTGTTTCTTTACATTAGAGGAAGATGAACTCTTAGCCAAACATAAGCAGTTTTTTGTCATACTCCAAGACCATCTTAATAGGCGACATTTGGATTAAAAAAWTTATTTTTCTTTTTTAGAAATAATTTTCCTTTTCCATTTYATTATCAACAATTAATTATGTGTTTTTTTTAGTTTTTCAAAAAAAATATGTTAACACAACACAAAATTTTATTAGAAGTAACAAAAGTATATCCATGTAATACAACCTGAGTGGGCCTAATGGTTAAGAACATGTGTTTCCTCCTAAGAGGTCACAAGTTAAAATCCAGGAGGGTAGGGTATGTATACCTCCGTAATCTTTAGTAGTCAAATCTGAGGGGGCCCCTTGTCCCACAAACAAGAGGATTCGAAGGGTCCATTGTCCCACAAACAAGGGGGTCTCATAGACCAATTTGGTGTCTCGCTTAAACAACGACTAACTACTTTGTTATTGTTTTTATTTATTTATTTCTACTTCTTAACTACACTATCATTTTCTTTGTATAAAAGAAAATATAAATCTAAAAAAAGTTACATTTATAGTAAAAAAATATCAACAATGAATAATAAAATTCATTCTATACCAAAAGTTGTAGAAGCAAAGAAAGCATGTTAATGTGATTGTAAAAGATTTTTTTTATTATTGTTATCAATTATATATGGTATTAATAAAGAATTTTTATTTAATTTACAATAGAATGTATTTTTAAGAAAATTTTCTCAAGATATTTTTGAGTATTTTTCACATTTTGTTGATGGTATATAGTGTAAATTTATTGACATCTAGTAGGGACATTGAGTAAGACATGCAATAGAAACATCTAAACTAAAGAGTCAACCAAATATCTCACATATGAAACTTTAAATACTTTTAACCACTAGAACTAACACACCAAGTTAAATTTACAAATATATTGTTAAATTTATAAACTTATTCTTATCTTCGTTATAATTAAAAAAAAAAACATAAAATTAATCCTAAATACATTTTAATTCTAAAAATAGTATACAACGATAAATTTATACTTCTATTTATATTCAAAATCACAAAATCCATACTTATACTCACATTCTAACAACGTCCCTTTGCATCATTAAAAACAATATGTATTCTCATTAACTTTATCTATGCATTTTAGTTTTTGGTTGAATATTTGATAAAAACAATCCATCTAAACAGTAACCTTGGAGCATGGAAACTCAACTATAATATAAGATGAGGCAGCAACTCATCATGTTTAACCACTTTTAAAATATTGGAGAATGATGGTTTAAAATTATATAAAATAAATATTGGAGAATGATGGTTGAATATTATATAAAATAAATATTAGGAAAAGATGATTGAAATTTAGGGTATTAATGATTGCAGATATAGTTCAACCAATGATTATAAACAAGACTTTGATAATGACATATCCCTGACTTCTTTGTAAAAAATGTAAAAGCAACCCAAAAAAACCTAAAAAGCGTAGAGTGCCCCTATTTTAAAATTTCAAGTATGTTTGCTGGTGCATTTCCAGCATAGCTGCCAGGTCAAACATCATAACCTTTTAATTATTTTATGTCATGTTTTGTGCGCTTCTAGGCATGTCAAACGCCATAACCTTTTTAAGGTGTCCCTTGTATATATTTTTATATTGTATTGGTATATATTACTCCAGTGTCATTGGTGTCTATGCAGGAGCATTGTGATTAAAAGTTATAATTACAGATTTTGGCTCAGCATGTGTTTTTTAAGTTGTCATTGGCATCTATGCAGGAGGTTTGTTAGTTATTATTACAATTTTGTCTCTGCATGTGTGCCAGCTTTCTTTTCAAAAAAGTCACTTGAAAATGTAATTAGAACTCTAAAATGGCATTCTGCTTAAGTATATTTCTCCATTTTCCAGCATTCGTCACTTTGCATTTGCTTACTTGATTTAATAAAGTCATTACCCTTTATATATTTGGCTCCAATATAAAAGTGAAGCTGCCAGCTCCTTTTTACAATGTCTTTTTCGATCCCCACCTATAAAAGGATTTTGTTTTTCAATCCGAGTTGTAAAAAGGATACAACATTTTTTTGTGAGATTTGGAAAGATTTTACCTACATTTTCATTGTAAACCCCTTGGATGGTTATGGCTTTGTGAATAATTCCCCTTCACCCTCTTGAATTTTAGGGTTGTTTTATCAATGACTGTGTGGAATTGTGGTGATTCAATTTTGTTCTTGTTAGAGGATGTGAGGAGTAAATTGATTTAATCTTCTTTATTGAAACATATTACATTGATACAAAATCATTTCTTAGTTTTCCAAGATACTTTTGATTATCACTGCGTAAATCATAACTTCACTTTGGTTCGGAAGGTTTTGGTGGGATTACATGTCTTCACAAAGATTATGTAGCTCCCTTTATCTGACTTGAAGTCTTAGATGATCATGCTAGGTTCTTATGGGTGTCCTTGGCAAGGAAATTAAACCTTCTATGAGGAATTTTTTCTTTTGTTCATGCTACTTTCTTTTGGTCTCATATACTTATGACA
Source organism: Picea engelmannii (assembly GCA_009831015.1). NCBI lineage: Eukaryota > Viridiplantae > Streptophyta > Pinopsida > Pinales > Pinaceae > Picea > Picea engelmannii. The sequence continues at coordinate 98,506 of ML814209.1, read as the reverse complement.
TTACAAACATTGATGGCTCTCCTTTCAAAGACTAACAACTTGAAATATCATAATTCATGGCCATCATAGACATTCTTCATTCCTTTCCTTCATCCCCTCCCTTCACCCCTTTCATCTCATCCCTTCCTTCCTACTCTATCATCTGCATTTATTGTAGGGGAATTAAATGCAGTAACTAACTACATGTAGTGTACATGGCACACCCTCTACTTTCACCCATTGATAACTCATCCAATGGAAATTCAAGAGGATGCTTCAATATTAAATTTTGTATGATAAAGTAATGACACCTTATTGTAAGCACCTAGTTATCTTATGAGACTCACAATAGTTGTAGTAGATCATTTCCACATTCCCAAAGCTCCACATACTTTGCTTTTGTTGGTGACACTTTTGTTGTTGACTATGTTTTGGTTAATAGGGCCTTACTATCATAAATACAAGATCTTCGGGCATCTTCAACACCTCCTCCCCTCCTTGACCATGTGTGATATATTTCTAGGGCCCACTTGGCTACCCCCTCTAGTCATAGCCTCAATCAACCCTATGAATATATCATCATCCATTTTAAGCACCAACTCGGTGAACAATAGACAAACTTCCTCAAAACAAGGCTCCTCCTAGTTTATGATACTCATGATTTGTTTGAGTGCTCCCTCTACTTCACGCAAACCATTTGGTATTCCATGTTTAACACCTTCCCCCATCCCATCTTCACTTATCGCCTTGCTAACAATGGCCACTACCCTCATAATTCTTGGTATGGTTCAGAGTGTAAAAACATCCATAACCTAACAACAAATATTATTATACATAGATCTTCCAAATCAAAGTAAATGTATAAAATCTGTAAGAGTGTTCTTAGGAGGAAAAAGAGGATCTATCTCTTGAACAATCCCATATCTATACTCAACCAACTTCTATTCACCCCCAAATTCTTTTGGAGAGCCTTCATATGTAAGAAATAGATGTGTGCAATAATGGACCTCTTTACTTGGTTTGACTACACCTCTAACCTATATAATGTGATGGGCTCTTGAATTAGTCCGTTATATTCATTCTTGTATAGCTAATTACACCCTATAACCTTGCAGTTTATCCATTATTCAACTTTATATACACTAAATTGACCAATTATGTAGCTCATGACAATGTGTTGATTATTAGTTAGTAATGATTTATTTTGGTTGCATTTTATGAGATTGTTATGTGAGAATGTTTGAGTTTTCCTATCATTGATGAGTATGATTTGCTTGTTGATGATTTGTTTTTCGTACCCTTAACCCATATGGTAGTGGAAAAACTTATTTGTTTGCATTTTAGCATTGGTTTTGCCTTTGACTTCTATCCCAGCTACAACCAAGGGAAAGGACAAGCAGTGACCATTTTCCCTCCAAGTATGCAACTAGTACATACCCATCAATGTGACAAGGAAGGCAACACTTTGCTAGCAAACGATTATGGCATCAATTGGCTTGCCATAGTATTTTGAACAAGGAAACAATGGGGGTTGTAGAGGCGTGATCCACAATGATCTATGCCAAGAAGGGAGGAGATGCACACACACTCTACAACAACCCATTTAAAGTGGCAAACTAGGGAGAAGAGACTTGACACCATGGATTCTCCAACAAACCACTTGTTCCAGCTTGAGAAGGAGGGAGATGACTTCACACTCTACAATAGCCCATTTAATGAAGTAGACCAAGAGGAAGAGTAGTGCCATGTACTCTCCAACAGATCACTTGTTTATGTACCAAAGAAGGATAATGCACCCCAGGATCTAGTTTCTCGACAAGTTGTCTTAAGTAATGAGGATGAAAATGGTGAATTTAGGGGTAAGACTATAGTGCATAGCTTGGAATTCCTCAATAGGAATCCAAGACTCTCTTACTATAAATATGCCTATATGTAGCTCATTTAGGGTAGATAGTCATAGGTTTTGAAGCTTGCTTACAGGTAGGGTTAGAGAGCTGCAAATTAGAGTTTGTAATCTTGAGGTTTTTTAATAAAATAAAAGACTACCAGTCTTTTAAGTAAATTCACCTTGTAGAGAAGGGATTTACTAGTCCTCCTTAGGCAAAGCCTACTTGAAGAGGTTATTGATGAATGCACCGTCATATTTGTTTTGCATTACATGTGTAATTTATGGTGAGGATGTTTTCATTTATGTAGCTAGAATATTTATGTTAATGTGATTGATTCCTTTGCTAACATACCATAAACCTATGATTGCCAGGGGATTCATTGTTGTGACTTAGGGGGTTGTAGAATAGGTTTTCTTTCTAGCATTGAATTTATCTTTCAATATCTAGTTCTTCTTTGTAGCATTGAAGCTTTTACACTTCACTTTGTTTTCGACGATGTTCTTTAATTATAAAGGAGTTGTAGGGTTATGTAGCACCGACTAGTGATCCATAGTGCATTATATGCCTAGAAGACTTCTTCTATAAAGTTCTAGTTGTCGTAGTTACTCAATAAATATGAAAATAGAATATAGATATCGACTCGAGAATAACAAATCCACATAATAAATAACACAAGAATTGTAGAGAAAACCCTCGAGGTAGGGTAGCACCATTAATTATTCCTTGAGGAAGGAAACAACTCCACAAGCAAAGCTTGCTATAGTTGCAATATTCTTCACAATACCCCATTACACTGCTTATATTTTTTTATATAGTACTATCTACCTCCTAGGAACATTCTAATAGGTGGAACCTTCTAGTAAGCCTTCTTACATTTATTTATTTCACACCACTACATGGGCCTTATTTACTAGAAATGGCCTCCATACATAGCAATATATAGCCACCTATCTATTATTATTCCTCTTTGGCACCTCCCTAGTACCCCATATTACCCCCTAGGTACACTACAACTGCACATAACTCATTCAATTTTCATTCTTTAAAAATAACAAAATATAGAGTCCATTCCATAGCTCTTATCTACACTTGAAGATTGCATAAACTTTGCATAGTACTTCACAAGTCTATGATTCCCTTGGTTGATAATTAAGTGTGATTACCCAAGATTCAACAACCTTTATTGCTATAATCCTTGAGCTCACCACTTTTTGGCATCGTTGTCAAGGAAGTACTAAAATCTTCAAGGAAGAAAGCACTACTAAATGAGGATTCTACTAAGGGATTCCTTTTGCCAGTTGGTCTTCTTTTCCATATCTAATAGGTTGTTTTTAAGGAGAATGCATGCATCACCATAGGGATAAATTAGGAATCTTTTCACCAAGATTTTATAACCAAAGTGCATATTCAGGAAGGATTGTGAGACAAGCACAAGAAGGGAGTCCTAAGTTAATAACTACCGAGGAAAGTTAGAAGTCCATATCAAAGTGCTGAATAATTTCAGGATTGGGAAATTTCTTCATCTTTGTCTTTTAAAATTCCCTTTGTATTCATTATGGTTGAAGAAAGAGTGAAAGGGAAGGGTGGAAGGAAGAGTTGAAGAAGAATGAGAGATGTTTGAGTTTCCTAACTTGAAAACAGAGGACCAAGTAAGAATGAAAAACATCAATCCAAGTTCTCTTCCCTATTTTCATGGGATATTTATTGAAGACTCGGACACTATCCTCTTTGAATTTGAAGTCCTTTGCAACATCCATGATTACAAGAATGATGCTCAAAAGTTGAGATCGTTCCCTTCCACTTTGAAGGAAGTAGACCTTAGGTGGTTCATGGGCCTTGATGGACAAAGTATTCAGACTCAAGAGATGAAACAATTCGAATGACTCAGGGAGAGGGTGGATCTTTAGAGGATCGTGTTGAGAGATTACATTTTAGATACAAGAGATCTACAAATTGCACAATAGACAAAGATTATCTTAAATGATTTCTCTCGAGAGGAGTAAGAGATGAATGTATGGAAGCCCTAACATTGATTGCATATAGAGATATTTCCAAATGAAGTTATGATGAGATAAGGAAAGTTTGCAAAAACTACTCAAGAGTTTATACTAAAAAGAACAAAGGAATCAAAGGGACTATTGCACAAACCTCTAAGACCGCAAATGGATTAACAAAAGTAGAAATTGGAAATTGATTAGGGAATATGAAGACAGACATTTTACATTTATTGGTAGTCTAGCTTGATACTCTTCGAGTAAAAAAGAATCAAGAGGAAGTTGAGAAGGATTTCATAGTGTTTTTCCCAAAGTGCACTAAAAAGCATGCTCATCATGAAAGCCCATTGAATAGTGTATAATTATACAACATTTGCAAGGACAATCATGGCATTACTCAATGTCCACATTTGCTAAGTTTAAAGGCTTTGTATGAAGGATCAGGATATAATGTGGAGTGGGTTTGCTTCCTCAACTGGAGAAGACAAGGACTACCACTCACTCAAGGTTTAAGGACTTCAAGGGGAAACTTACAACAACTTGGGCCATATGAAATGGATCATATATTTGACAATGGCGCTATCAAGATTATCATAATTAATGAAGACAAAACACCACTCCTTGTCAATGGACATCATTTGAAAATGTATAAGAAGCCATTGACTAAAGAAGAATTCATTTCAACTCTATCAAAAAAATAGAGAACTTGAATGCCATTGAAGGCATCCTTGCCTTCAATATTGAATAGTACATTTGTTACACATTATTTTCGTCACCCTCGTGACCATTGATGGTATTTGTATAGTCTGTTATAAGAAAGATCATTTTCCTTATTCCCCGAAGAGTGTTGAAGAAACAAAACTTTCTAAGAGAGATAAATTCAAGTTTTCCCTTGTTAAAACCCTAAAAAGGAGGATCGACGCACCTTGCCTTTGGTAACCTTGCGACAATCATTGATCGACGCAAGTTACATCTCTATGGCCTGCGACATCGATGCAGGTTACATCTTTATGGCCTACGACATTGACACAGGTTACATCTCTATGGCCCGCGACATCGACGCAGTTCATTCAGTTCATAGGGTGTGACAATATTCGTACAAAAGAAAAAGGACAAGCTTCTTGAAGCTTCTAGAATGGAGAGGATGAAGTGGCTTTCGATTGCTTTGGATCTCACCCGCTTTCTTGATTTAGTGGGATCATCCTAACCCCCTCGTCCCTTCCCCTTCACTCTATATAAGGAGGGATCTCTCATGAGAAGAGTTAGTCTAGCTTGTGTGTAGAAAGTTCAGCTAAAGATTGTGCTTGTGATAGTTTTGCTTTAAACTTTCCAAGTGAGGTTGTCAATGGTCTTCATCAAAAACATTGGAGCAAGAAGTGTTTGTCGAAGCAAAAGGCCATCGAAAGGGACTTTGCAACATCAAGGCACGGGTTGTATTCACACTTGTCGATTTGTCCGATAACAACATTCCATTCCCGCTTGAAAAAAATAAGAAGAGAAGAATACTTCTTATGATCAAAACCCGCAAAGGGATCATAAGAAAAAGTAGGCTTGAAAACCGGTGTTCCTAGAAAACTTGCTTTGCCAAATAAATTCCTATAGTGAAAACCAACTTCCATTGGTGTCGTAGGACAATGACAATTTGGAAGCAAACTTATCGGCGAATTTGTCACCAGGAAAAAGAGAACATGAAAAAAAAGGAGAAAAATGATCATTCAAAGACAATCATATTTCACATGCTCTTTCTATTTTTGTTTTGTTCAGCGAATGAAAACACAATCAACATCGAAGACAGATGATATAGAACTAGGCAAAGCTCCAAAGGTGACTCAAGCTGACAAATTAAAGTCATGACAAAAAATTGTGGAAACATTATGAAATACAACCCAACTTAACAACACAAGTAACTCGGGTATATCACTATACATCTTATGTTTATGCTATTGAATTACCAATGTTAGCTATATAAGCACATCTGTCAATCCTCCATTCCCATGCTTCTATCCTATGCTCTCGCATTCATCAACCAATGCCAGAGGTTGGCCATATCTTAAGTTGGGGGGACATATTCACCAACATTTGTGTTGTGTTGGTGAATAAATTTGAATTTTTCATCAACCTTTACATTGTTGAACTAACACTTCAGTACAAAATCTCTACTAGTTCATCAACTTGCATGCCAACTTGCACCATCAATTATGTAGGAAAAAATTGAAATTAAAAAGACCAAATATTTAATTATGTGTCATTGATACAATTAATCATGATTTTAATACTACCATCATGCTAAGTAATGTATAATCATGCATATGAGTACTCCATTGTTCCAGTTAATTGCCCATCATCATGGAAACTACGTGTGAATGATGACAAATACTAATGGGTAGTTATGGACACGAAAGATTCATCGACCCTCCACCACAACAAAAAAATGAAATGGATCGGGCATGGACGAGTAGTAAGTACAAATTACTAGCTTATAAGAATTCTATGGAGGCCATTAGTCTCGGTGAATTGTGGTAGAGAAGAGAAAATTAGCAATGAGTAGCAGAGTTTGCAGTAGAGTTCATTGGTTGTAGAACACAATATTACATAGGATACAACCAACTCCATGGTACATCAATAGCCATGGGTAAAGCATTAATTTAATACACATTAGCCTTGAAGTGTAGTAGATATTTCAATAAGCTGGTTGGATTGAGTTATTTAACAAACTTAGTGGATATAATGATGTGATTGCTATAAACTTTGCTCATTGGTTGCATGGATATGCCATAACAATTCAAAGGTTGTTAATTGAGGTAACGAAGGAAGCTATTGCATATTTGATAAACCTTTCAACAACATGAGAAAAATGGCTTAAGAGTAAAATAGACTCCCTCGATGCTAAACAAGGCTTTTTGCATGCTGGAGAGTCAGTCACAAACACAGGGAAAAGAGTAAAAAGTCACAAACATGTGAAAATGAATAAAAAGTTACAAACACAGGGAAAGGAGTAAAAAGGGAAGTGCTACCAAACCCATGGGACTGGGTAGCCCTACATATCACAAGGTACATTACATGTGAAGGGAAACACAATGTCGTGTTGGCGTACCATTTAAAATTTTTGGAATATTTAAGACAACATAAACTATTAGTGTTTCATGTTATTTAATGAAGTCGTTGGAGAAGATGGCCACAAAAGTCTAGGTAGGGAGAGAATCAGTTGTAGCCCACCATGGATTAATTAAACTCTTAGATGTAGATGAATTGAGAAGAAGGCAATTGTATGCCACTTGGGACATGTTTATCTGCCACCGTAAAGAAACTGTGGAGCCAACACAACCTATTGAAGAATAATCACAAGATGTAGAACCAACACCATCAATGACAACTAAAATACTTCCACAAGTTACATAACCTATAGAGACTATTACGAAAACAACTAAACCAAGTAGCAAAAAAGTGTAGAGGAGAAGCAGGAGAAGGTTTCCTCAACCTATTCAAGAACGAAGATAAAAAATTTCAAAGATTATACAAGAAGGACCCTCAATGCGCACTGAGGAAATGATATAGATTTCAAATTCTCCACATTAGGAGGAACCCACTACTCCACAAGAGGTCCCTATCAATGAGGAAAAGGAAGATGTCAGTAGCCATCTTGCCAAGCAGATATTAGTGAAGGGAAGCATCGGTAGCTAGGTTTATGAACAGACGCCTAGAAAGATAAGACGGTCTAGTTCAAGTAGGCTATAGAAAAAAGTTATAGTGCCTACTGCAACAACAAACTTAGTTGAAGTCCTTATGGGATAGTTGTGAATTTATCAAGGTGAGACACCTAAATGGAAGCATGAATCTAAAGTAAGTGGTGAGGATGTCATTCATATCCTTGAGCACTGCCAGGTAATTTCCCAACTATAAGAGAAATTTGCATTAACTTCAATTGAATTTAATGAAAACTTAGAAATCCTCGGCAATGAGAACATTAAATTAACAACAAACTTGCTAAAACAAGTGCAAGAGATCGCAGAGAAGGTTGAGGATATTGTCAGATTGATATATGTGTGTGAGGAAATCACCAAGGTTGTTGATGGGATTCTAGCTTGTAGATCACCTGCAAGGGTCTCTGCAGTGTATTTAAAGGAACAATGGCATAAATCCCCAATTGAACGTGTGTTTCACATATCAAAACAAGTTTCCAAAACCCTTGGAAATTCTATGATTTATACTTTGACATTACCCTGTAGAGGAGAAATATCCTCTGTAAGCTTTATTTGCACAACTATGTTTTGCAATAAAGGCTGAGATGGTCCTTAAATCCTTATATTGCATATGTTCAGTTGAAAGCCTTTATGTCTTGGTTGTAGAATGAGAACATAATATTTATAGCAACAAAACACTATGAAGATGAGGAAATGGAGGCAAAAATGCAAGTGAGAGGAGAAGGGGCTAGACCCAGTGAAGTATAGAAAAATCACATTCAAATAATAATAGATCCACTTGCCCATGTTATGTTGGAGAAGAGATAGTTTGAAGCTGCAATAAAATGAAATAGAATTATCAACACTTCTAAAGAGGAGGTATTGAGGCATGAAAATATAAAATGACAAACATTAAAAAAGGAACTGCAAATAGAGAGAATCGTGCTCGTTTCCAAGACTAAGGACAACTCTCTTTAGAGTTGGTCTATACATTGAAAGCTCTAAGAGGCTCACCTCCAACTGGATAGGATTGAAATACAATATCCCCCTCTTATTGCACCCTAGTTCTTACTTCAGGAGATCAGGCAATATGGAAGGAGGTTGTAAAGTTTCCAAGATATCACCCAAGGGAGAAAGATACCTACCCCATGGCTTATGATTTTAGAACCGGATGTTATGCTGCACAAAAGGCCATGGAGGAGGACATAGCTCTACAGGGGCAGACTATACTCTACTCAAAAATAATAAGTAACATTCCAAGGTCCTTAGTAGCAAAAGCAGAATCCCCAGCTACCAAAACATTGTTGATTAAGGTTGGTTGTCATTGATGTCAACCTTTTAAGAAATCCCCATAGCACAAAGGTTTGCGTACTGGACCCAATATTGTTTGATGTAAATATGACTCATTATTGTTTTTTCATGGTTAATAAGAATTAAATATGGATGAACTCCAAAGTGATCCCCTTATGGTGAAAGCCCTCACGGGAAGACGCTTTGCAGAGTAAGAGAACATGTGCTTAATTGTGGAATAATGAGATGAAGGACAGTGAATTTGTCAGGGAAATTATCTTAGATGGATAGTGCTTGTCATGCCATTTCCGGTGGTATGTGGAACGTAACACAACTCCTCACGGTTAGAGAGTTATGGCCATGAGAAGTTGGAGACCCCAGGTTTGGGTAATGGACCCAAGCTTGTTTGATGGGTAACGGTATGAATTATGATATATTTTCAGATAATACTATTCTATATGGATAGTACATGTCATGCCATTTTTGGTGGTATGTGGAATGTCACATAACTTCTCACGGTTTGAGAGTTATGGCCTTATGAAGTTGGAGGACCCTCATATGTCATCTAGAAGTCCCAAAAGGTCAAAGTAGTCAAAGTGGTTTAAGAGATTTTTAAAGGATAAATAATAAAGTGAAGTGATGAGTGTATTATAATTCAAATCGAATACAAAATCAATTATTTCAACAATAATTTTAATGGAGAAATTAGAAGTGGGTTAACCCTAAAATAAGGAAAGTCGGCCAAGTGACATAGAAGATGTTTTTAAGGAAGCTACTTGGAGAGTATAAATAAGAGGCAAGGCTCTTTCATTTAACACACACTTGAGCATATTGAATATCTATAGGTGTCTAAGGTAACCAAGGATATCTAAACCAGAATTCTGAGAGAAGGTGAAGAAAAGAAGGCCGAAATGCAAGGAAGGATAAATTCTTTTGATGGTGCTTTCTAAGGTATGTTATTTACAGGTCATCTCACCATTTTCGCTATAAATTTTTTTCTATAATGATTCAGACCGTGAAATTTCTATGCCATTAAGAAAACATATCCAAGTACCTGTGGTAAATAGGGTTTATGCCTAGTCCCGAAACTAGTCAAAAACAGGTGTTTCAGGTAAAAACGTCGTAACTTCTTCATAACAGATCCAAATTCAGTGAAACCAAATGTGTTGGTTAGGGTAAAGTCTATAGTATGTTGTGTAATAGTTTTAGATCAATTCAGAAAATATTTCATTCAGGGAACGCTCTACAAGGTTGCTCTCTAGAATAAGCCAGAATTCAACAAGGTATGCCATTTTTGCTATAACTCCTTTTCTGAGAGGTTCCAAGTAGTGAAACTTGGAGGAATTTCATAAAACACACTGAAGAACATTTTGTATCAGTTTAAGATCTTTATACATTACATGGAAAAAGTTATGATTACTTCAAGTTAGGGTTGTTGACTAATCCAAAACTAGGCATGTGAGACTAAAGAAAAGTTTGTTGAAAATGTTAGTCTCTTGTTGTTAAAGTTAAGGAAGGTTTGCAAGAATGTGATCATATACACTAGGTCTATTATAGAGCTACAAATCATATTTGGATGATGAAATTGATGAGGGCTTTTGGCTGAGTTACATGTTGAGTACATGGTTGAGACAAGTAGTTGATGAGTTGGCACGTGCATGAGGTGTATAGTTGATGATGTTGGTTGATGATTAGTTGACACATGATTGGTACATACTTGGTACATGGTTGGATGCACTTGTTTATGGTATAGGTTGATTACAGGTTGTTTGGTACAGATTGGTGCATGGTTGATCCACTTGTTTATGGTACAAGTTGATTACAAGTTGAGGTACAGATTGATGCATGGTTCAAATTTATTGGTACAGATTTACAACGGTATATCTCACAGTGATAGTGTGACAGTGGTTCCATCATTCTACTTCTATTTCAAGGTGGCAGGACGGGGCAAGGACAGGTGGTTGTAACCACCTTCCGGTTGTAGCCGGATAACATAGGGGGTTGTAGCCTCCTTCTGATTGTAGCCAGAGAATTGGGGAGTTGGAGCTTCCCTCAAGTTGTAGCCTGAGAAACTAGGGGGTTGGAGACTCCTTCCAGTTGCAGCTGGAAAACAAAGGAAGTTGGTGGTTCCAATGAATGTAATTCTTCAAGACATATGAGAAAAAACATTCTGTGGTTTTCTCCTGATTTGGATTTCCACGTAAAACACTGGTGTACTGTGTATGTATGTGATTGTTTATTTCTTACTGCTCATTATTGGATAATAATTCTACATTGATATAACAATTGAAGAAAAAATATTATAATTACGCTATTACTGATTCACCCCCCCTCTCAGTAATCCAACAATTGGTATCAAAGCAGGTTCCTTCAGAAATCAGTTTAACCACTGAAAGGTAGATCATGGAGAGTACCAACTCGTATAAAATTGGAATATGAAAGTTTGATGGACAAAAGTATGTTTTTTGGAGCATAAGGATGAAGACATATATACAGGCACAGGGATTTCAAGTTTGGCAATCAATTGTAGATGGATACACAATGCCAACAGTTCCACCAACAAATGACAAAGCAATGAAACTCAGTGAGAATAATTCCAAAGCCAAAAATGCACTTTTTAATGGTCTCAGTGATACAGTATTCACCAAAGTTGCACATTGTAAATCTGCTAAAGAGATTTGGGACAAGCTTTGAAATATTTATGACGGAGATTCAAAAGTCAAAGCAGCAAAGCTTCAAACTTACAAAGGTCAGTTCGAACAAGTAAAAATGAAGGAAGATGAAGATATCGCAGCCTACTTCTTACAAGACAATGAAACAGTGAATGCAATCATAGGATTGGGAGAAGAAATCGAAGAATCTGTAATTGTTCAAAAGGTACTAAGATCTCTTCCTATGAGATTCAACCCTAAGATATCAACACTAGAAGAAAGATCGGATCTAAACTCAATAAGCATGGATGAACTGCATGGAATCTTCATAACATATGAGATGAGAACTGAATAGGAAAATCCAGATGTAAAAGAAGCAGCCTTCAAAGCATCCAAAAGATCAAAGCAAAAGAAAAAGGAACAAGAAGAATATAGCAGCAGCAACGACGTCTCGAAAGATGATGAAGAAGTGGCCAACTTCGTCAAAAAACTGAACAAGGGAACCAACGGTAGGTATAGAGGTAAGCTTCCTTTAATTTGTTTTAATTGTGATGGTATTGGTCATTTTGCTAACAAATGTCCTCATAAGAAAAAGCGAAATGATGAAGGTTACTCAAAAGGCAGACAAACATATAAAGGTAAAAGAACTACAAATAAAGTTTTCAAGAAAAGCTTTTGCACCAAAGAAGACATCTCATCATCAGATGAAGATGAAGTCAGTGACAGTGAAACAGGGAGAGTTATATTCATGGCAGTAGAAGACACTGATAAATAAGACTCCGAAGAAGAATGTGAAGAAGCATATGAAGAAGAAATTGAAGAGGCGGAAGTTGACTTTCGATAAGAATTAATGAGTGTCATAGAAGTTATCAGAAGAGAAAAGAAGAAAAACAAGAAACTACAAGCAGAACTAGATAAGAAAAAAGACAATCAAGAACTATAACAAATGATCACAAAATTGAAGGTTCAAATAGAAGAAGATAAAAGAATTGAAGAAGCACTCAAAGAACAACTAGAAGGAAAGGACGGGATCATTGGAAACCTAGAAGCAGAGATTGTCACACTAAGAAAGGATATTCAAAAG
>ML814209.1:6476-20810 GCA_009831015.1 Picea engelmannii | reverse complement strand
GCGTCTCTTTGGATCAATCTAATATTACTATAAAAAGACACTTGAAAGACACAACAATAGACACATATTTTTTCTCTCTCACACGCGGGAAGTGATCTAAGGAAGAGACCGAAGTTTCTAAGTAGTTGAAATTTTCTGAGTATAATTACTTTGTGATGTTCTAGAGTTTACTAAAGTAATATCGTATATCATTGGAAGCAATTACCGCTTGCGGAAAATTGTGCTTGTCTAATTTAACACTAGAAAATCAACATGGTTAGCCATATGACACCAAGTATATGATGGATGTGTGTTGGTCATAGTAGAAGACGTATCATTCGCAGGGTCACTGTATATATTTGTGCACATCCATGTAATGAAGAAGAAGAGGAGGTCACCACATGCAGAGGGAGAAGATGTCTCCGAAGACTATATAGCTTCAGAGAGAGTCAAGCTTCAGAGGGAGCATGCAGACTTAGAGTGGGCCTGATCTTAGAGAGAGCCAGTTGCTTAAAGACTTTCATTCATAAAGGATTCCTCTTCAGATTTAGATTCATATGGGAGAGATGTCCTCCAGGACTGACAGACAGGAGGCTAGACCTTGAGGAGATATGAAACCTCCCGGAGAGGATTCCCTTGTTTCAGTGAAGGAAGCCAGTCAAAAGGACTAGGAGGTACATTGGTTGACAACAAAAAACATTTGTTGAGATACCTACGTGGTATGAGTGGATATGGATTGAGATATGCCTCGAATGGAGATGTGAAGCTGCAGAGTTATACAGACTCTGACTGGGCAGGAAGTGCATTGGAACAAAAGAGTACTTCCGGATGCTGTTTCGGTATGGGATCACTGTGATCTCATGGTTGAGCAGGGAGCAGACATCAGTGACACTCAATACAATGGAGGAAAAATATATAGCAACCAATATTGCAAGCCGTGAAATAGCGTGGCTTCAAAAGTTTCTTGCAGGACTTCATCTGAGACATGATGCAGAAGGGAGCTATGAAGCTCCAGTACACATCCACAGATGTGTAGCATCGGGCATACATTCTCCGAGAGTGGTCATGATGATTTGACTGAGGAGAATGATACATTCACTCATAGGATTAGCCATGCTGATTTGGCTAGTGGTGAATGGCCCAGGCATAGTCTTTCTCATTAGTCATGCTGATTTGACAAGGAGTGGAAAAGACTTGAGGTGTTGATGTTTCTCTAGATGAGTAGCATTGGGCAGACATTCTCCCAGAGTGGTCATGTTGATTTGATCGAGGAGAATGATACATTCGCTCACAGGATTAGCCATGCTGATTTGGCTAGTGGTGAATGGCCATGCGTAGTCTTTCTCCTTAGTCATGCTGATTTGACAAGGAGTGGAAAAGACTCGAGGTGTTGATGTTTCTCTTGGTGGCTACATTCGACAGACATTCTCCCAGAGTGGTCATGCTGATTTGACTAAGGAGAATGATACATTCACTCACAGGATTAGCCATGCTGATTTGGCTAGTTGTGAATGGCCCGGGGCGTTGATGTTCTCCAGCTATTAGCATCGGGCAGACATCCTCCCAGAGTGGCCATGCTGACTTGGCTGAGGAGGATGATACATTCACTCACAGTATTAGCCATGCTGACTTTTCTAGTGATGAATGGCCTAGGCGCAGTCTTAGAGACTCGAGGTGCTATCACATGCCTACTCCAAGTTGGAGTGATCTATGTTGATCAGAAGTGCATGTGAGGATAAGTATATATCAACTAGGTGCATGCCAGAGAGGATTGCATCAACAAAGGCTCATTGACAAGTGTAAGAGGGAGTTGGCCTCAGAGTTCGAAATCAAGAATCTTGGCGTGATGCAGAATGTCTCCTTAGCTGAGAAGGAGTGTTGAAGTTAGAAGCATTGGGAAAATGTTCTCCAGAGTGGTCATGCTGATTTGACTGAGGAGAATGGCCCAAGCGTAGTCTTATGGACTCGACGTGCTTGAGGTGCAGAATGTCTCCCTTGTTGAGAGGGAGTGTTGATGTTTGGACAACATCGAGAAGACATTCTCCCAGATTAATAATTAATAATATAATTAATAATTAATAATAATAATAATAATAAATAGTTATTATAATTATTAGAGACGCATCCTTTCATGGATGGTCACCATATGTGCCTTTAGGTTCTTTATATATTTGGCACATTCATCATTGTAATAATGAATCGATCACATAGTCTCATATCTCATATAAAAATTCAACAAGAGGGAGCTAAAGTTCAGAGGGAGTTAGCCTTCAGGATCTAGGAGGGAGGAGCAACCTCCAAGGACTGTGCAGAGTACAATGGACATGGAGCAAATGGCCCTAGAGGTTGTGTGCAGAGTTAGAGGGAATCAGGTTTTAGAAGGAGCCCGATCTCAAGGAGAGTCAGTTGGCTCAGAGGAAGAGATGGTCATCTAGAGGGAGTTCCCCCTTAGGTTCAGACGGGAGAGAGACATCTTACAGGACTGACAAGCGGGTTTCATGGGTTGTGTAATATTCCCAAGTTGATTTTTTTCCCAGAACCCAGGGTTGTTTAACTGTTTGTTTATTGTTTCAATGTGTTTTACTAGTTTGCTTCATCAAGTTGTGCATTGAGGGTTTATACTTAGAAGATCATAGCATGGAGATATAGATCTGAGCATATAACACAAGAAAATGACAAGATACAAGCAAAGAATACCAATATAGAGCCAACAACTTCAGATCTGACCTTTATTTAGATAATAGAGTGATCCTAATACAACAGATCTGTAGATCTGGGAGAATACAAGAAGAATAACCAAGATGGATTAATAGGTGCTCTAACAAGCTCCAAAACCGAAGATAATAGCCTCCAAAGGCACTACAATCAACTGGTGAAAGGGACAAGATTAATGTCTTTCCCTTCTATAGCTGGGAACCCCCTCACTGGCTGAGTTGCGCACTTCTATATGGCTGTAGATGACCAAGATTTCAACCTCCTTACTTTAGGCCTCCAAAACCCTCTAAAATTGGTGAAAGAGTAGGTCGGGGGATTACAAACCCCTAGGCAAAGTCTCAAGCTGAATGGAGATGATCTGATACCCCAAATGAAAGAATCCCTTTGATGTAGTGTGCCCTCCTCCTCTAGAATTCGTGCCAAGCACCCAATAAATCATATGCTGAAGAAACTTTTCAAAAATGGCATAGGCAAGGTGCCATGGGCCTATCAATGAGATTCCAATAGGTTTTGGCTACCAAAACCCCTTCCTCACTCCAGATCGAATAGCTTCCCTTGAACTAGTGCGCCCTCCTGCTGGAAAACCCTAAGAACTGCGCATTCCTTCTTCCTTCATTGACTGAGTAACCTGTAAGATGTTGTAGAATGGTGGGGG
Source organism: Picea engelmannii (assembly GCA_009831015.1). Classification (NCBI taxonomy): domain Eukaryota; kingdom Viridiplantae; phylum Streptophyta; class Pinopsida; order Pinales; family Pinaceae; genus Picea; species Picea engelmannii. The sequence continues at coordinate 17,461 of ML814209.1, read as the reverse complement.
AGGAATATTGCACCTCCATGACCAAGCTTGGATTAGGATAGGTGGGATCTTTCACCATCGAGCTGATCTCTAGGGTTTGTTTTCCCAAAACCCTCAAAACGTCCTGGCTCTAGAGCTCAAGAATGCAAAAGTAATAATATCCAGAATAATGAGAGATGCACCCTCCTTTTCCTTTTATACCCCTGATCTATTTCTCTGTTGAGTTAGTTGACCACCTCCTGGGGTTAACTCTTTGCTTTTCCTCACGTGGTCTTTTCCTTCATTCACTTTACTTTTTCGCCCCAAAGTCAACTTAAAATTATAACATTGTGCTTAGGTAAGTACTTTGGGTTTCTTGGTCCCCATGATTCATGAGACTATAGTCTAGTGGGGACAACTAGACTACTAAGTCTCTCACAGCCTCTTTATCAAGAGGTAGAGGACATTACAGGTTGAGGTGGCCAAGATGGAGGCTCAGAGGCAGGACGTCTCTAGGGCATGTGAGACCTCCAGAGAGGACTCACCCGTTTTAGCAGGTTTTGCTATTGTGACAGAAGAGGCAACCTATCAGGAGAGAAGTGTTGCTTCAGTCATAGAGGGAGCAACTAGTGAGGCAAATTGGATAGCATGATTTGCTTCGGTAACTGAGGATGGGACCAGTCAAACAGATTGGATAGGATGATTTGCTTCAGTGACCGAGGATGCAGCCAGTCAGACAGACTGGACATTAGGATTTGCTCCAGTGACCATGGATGTAGCTAGTCAGACAGACTTGACAACAAGACCTACTCCGGTGACATAATTCATGGACCCATTCGACAGTGATAGAGGGACTAGTCAGTCAGGAGGATTGGAGTGCAGATGAGGTGGAAAATCTAGTACATGAGACAAAGCTATTTCTGTTGTGTCATACAATAGTGTATCCAGATGTTGGAGGATGGAATACCTCCCTTGCTAAGAGGGAGTGTTGATTTTTTTTGTTGCTTCGGGAGGTATTCCCACAAGAGGCCAAGGTGCCAGGCGTGTGGGAATTTCTGTTGGCACCAGTTTAGCCTTTCGTTTCGTCAAAATCAGTCTTCAAATGAGGTTGGGGCCTCATGGGCTTTGTGGGCTTGTGATGGGGTTTCACACCCACAAGAAAGTCTATTTTTGTGTTGACTTTGTGAAGGGGCTTTTGACACACCCCTTGGACTTGTATAAATAAGAGAACAAGTCATTGTGACAAAACACAAGTGAAGCAACATGGATGAGAGAGAGGTCTGAAATTTTCTGCGGGTTTAGGAGACATCTTTCAGCTATGGAGAGAGGTTGCTAGGCCTCATTTTTTGTGGTTTTTCTCTTGTGTTTGGGCAGGTCTTCTTGAGGGCAGAGGGGTGGACTGTCTTACGATTGATTGAGACAGCCGTTGACCCTTGAGATAGCCTGATTCTGGAGAGAAAGGAAGCTGCAGGGTGAGGGAAGGGCTGAGTAGGCTGGAAGAGAAGGTCGAGGTTTATGAGGAGGGCTGGTTGTCCAAGATTGGGTGGCCGCAGGCTTGGGGAGCAAGTCTAGCCATAGCTGTAGGCCGGGTTGAAGCAGGCACAGCAAGAGAGAAGGGCTGACAATAGAGAATAGGGCTCGAACTGCTGGAAAAGTGAAGCTGCAGGCCAAAATATAGAATATAGGCCGTTGAAAAGCAAGTGAGAGTTGCTAGGTGGATAAACAACTCGATTTGATGGTCGATTATAAGTAGAAATAAAGAAGTGAGAGGGTTAATGAATAGTGCAACATAGTTCAGATTTTTGAAATATAGTCAACTTTTCACATATGGTAACTCCTTTGCTAGGGATGCCCAAAAGATGCTTCTTTACCCTTGCTATAACTCCCAACTGAATGATGGCCACTAATGTTGTACTTTCAATTATGTGACCCATCGTTGTTCTTGGGTTTGTTTCAAGGGAATTTGGTTGCATATAGCAAAAGGGTCTTTTTTGGTTTGAAAGTCCACTTTTCATATTCAGCGAATACCTTTGATGGGCACAACAACAAGGGATAAACAAAGGGGCCTTTTTTGGATTGAAAGTCCCCTTTGCATATTCAATCAACACCTTTGATGGGCACAAAAATGATGGATAAATTAAGAAAGTAATCCTAGGGACAACGACAATATCCAATGTTAAATAAAGCATGATTTAGAATTAGGGTGGGACCCGGTGATTGTGCAAACGAGCTAGGGCCTCTTTCCAATTTCTTCTTACTTTTACAGCTCAGATTCTCTCTTGGTGCAAAAGTCCCTATGCACAAGTGATGAGAATCCAATGACAACTTAGGTAGGCCACCACTATCACCTTAGTGGCTTAACCTTTCTTTGGACTAAGGAAGTACTTAGCCTAGGGGGGCTTCCTTAATGATTATCTCAGCCTAATTGTTGCAGGGAATGATGAGTAATATAGCTTAGTTGTTCTGATTTAAGTTTGTGATGAATGATCAATATTTCAGACTTAAAATCAGAAATGAAATCGTTCATAATGAGATTGCAAATTGTTGAAAAAGTGTGCAAATGTTTATTGTGACTTGCTCCCACATGAAACGATTAAGGTGCTAGAGATTACAATTTGCTCAAGATCGTAATGTCCTTTAGAGTGGTTAATGATGTGATTGAAACACTTGCCTTAGTGAATCAATTAACCAAATATAAGCAATGACCACAAGAAAAGTGATTCCTCAAGTGAATGCGTGAACAAATGCTTATGAGCTAAGCCACTTGGCACGAGACATGAAGGACAAGGAAATATGAGTGTTTGACACATGACACGACGACCCCGGAAAAAGGACACGAAGGACACGTTATATATATGTATACATATGAAAAAAATTGAAAAATTACACATACAAAAATGAAATATAGACATAAAGATTCATATTTTGTTAGAAACTAGAAGATTTACATGTAACATAATACATTGTAACATCAATGATGATCGAATGACAAACACCCAAGAAATTAGAACCATAACTACAACATTCTCAATCTCATTAAGTCATCAAAATCAAAATGTATTACAATGTACATAAATACCGAGTCAATGTCAGTGATACTATAGGTGGGAATGCAAATGGAAAATACAAAATAGCCATAGGGTAGATACTAGAACTGTAGATGGAAGAATCTCATAGCTCATGAGTCGTGACTGTTAGTAGTCCTCCATGTCATAATCATCAAAATCAACATCACTACCACTTCTCTCTCCTCCATATTCCTCCTCTATATCCAATCCAATCTGTGCCTTTGTTGGTGTGGAGGATGACCCCTCAAGAGGATCACCATCATCAAAAGTGACCGTCTCTAGCACTAGGTCATTAAGATCCAAGTTGGCTAATGCCAACTCGACACTCCTTTCCAAACCCATATCATCAAGAAACACATCCCACATCTTTGTATTTCCCTTCAACCACTCCTCCCTCTGCCTAACCTATAAATAAGACGGAGGTTGGTGTGCACATACACCATTGTCTCTACCCTGGATTGCTCAAGCTTGCTCATCTTCAAACTGTACAAATTCCCATATGTGCTCCAATTCCTCTCGCAACAAGAGGATGAAGTAACCTAAGAGAGGAGCCTCATGGCTAACGGCTATAGAGGCGGGCGTGTTTCCCCATGAGTTTCCCACCAATCATAGGGCTTCTTAGCCCCCCTATCTCTGAGCACATCGTAGCCTCCAAATCTCCTAGTGCCAGTGGAAAAATTTACAAAGCCGTCTACCTCATCAAGGGTTTCTCTATCTTGATATATCCGTCTAAATGCATCCTTCCTCCCTTGTGAAAGCTCACCATCCATGTGAGGAGGGAATCTACGTGAAATCCCACCATTGAGCCAATCATTACTGCAGTGTTTGGGATTCAATGATTGAGCCAAGCAATGCAAAGGTGTGCAATTCTTATCCCACCTGCCAATAAGAATATCCTATATGGTGGTAAATAAGGTCTTTGTTGATGTTCCATACTCAGGGCACTCAAGCTGGAAAATAACTGTCTTCATGGACTCAATCATGGAATCCCACCCCTCATAAACCTCTCTTAGGATGGGCTGGTTTGTGTCTGCAAACTGCAACAAAGAGATGATAGGGTCCATGATCATAATGATAAGATCCATCCTCTCCAACCAACCATCATCTAGCACTGTATTGTTAACCTTTTCTGAAGAAGCTTGATTTTTCTTTCTCCAAAAAGACCAAAACTCTGAAATAACCATGGACCCATGAGCGGTCTTCACCTCCCTCAACCTCTTAAGCATGATGATCGAGGAGGAGAACCGGGTATCTGCAATCTTCAACAATCATAGATGTGTCTACTCTTTACAAATTGTGAGGGCATTGGTATGGTTTTTGTTATCGCACAATCTATACTTGCCCAAGCCAAAAGGCAAGTAGGCCTAGATTGACGTAACACGGAGGTAACCCTATCACTGTCACCCCAATAGGGTACCTCTTTCTCTTTAGGAGGAGAAAAACCTTACTCCAAGGGAGACGTCCCAGGACCTGGTTGGTTGGAGGAGGATAAGACAAGGTAATACCATCCCTCTCTCTAGGTCACTCAAATGAATGAAGTCACTTGGAATGGTTAAGTCAAGGGGGTTAAGGGGAAATAAGGTGAATGATACCTGCCCTTTACTAAAGAAACAACAAACGTTAACCAATGATATCAATGCTTTCATTCAGTGACTTCAATATAAAAGTCTGCTACCAATCAAGTTTATGCATAAAAGATAGATGTGTAGCAACAGTAATAAATCCAAAAATTGTAAAAATAAGGACAATGTAATAAAATATAATGACCTTGCAATGATAGTACTTTTGCCACTTACAATTTCTAGATTAATATAAGCCAAGTAATGAATTTAGAAGGGCTGTCAAAGTACTCATAACAGCAGCAAATTGACAATTATGACAGCAGTTAACAACTTCAGAAAAAGTACCTTGCTAAGGCAATTTAGTGGACACTTTTAGCATTTATTGATTGTGGCTTGCCTAGTACAAATTCTGTGTGGCTTATCAATCAGCAAATGAATCTAAGAGGCTGTCAAAAGTGACTGTAACAGCAGCAAAACAAGAGTGATGACAGCTGCAAGAAACCTTCAGAAATGTACTTTGTGAAGAGCAATTTAGGCACACTTTAACTCCAACTGATAGTACTTTGCCTCATGCAATTTTCTGGGTTGGTTTAATTAACTTATAAGCTAAATGAGCTGCTATATAGTGGCTGTAGCAGTGTTAGCAACAGCAGCAAGTTAGTACCTTGAAACTAGGTTAGTAGGTTAGGTTAAGTTGGTAGAGATAGCAAGTGAAGTTGAGTGTAGTCTTGTCAAGGAAAAGGAGAAGAGGACTAGTGCCTTCAAGGGTAATGGAGTAAAGGTGGACGGCTTCTTCTAAGGCTGCAAATCAATTGATGATGATGCACAAAATTCTAAGAGGGAAAATGCATAGGAGAAGTAGTAACTTAAGTCCCCCTATGCATTGACTTCAAGAGACAAGATGCTAGGGTGTAGGCAATTCTAGGACCTAGTGCCTTGCTCTCCTTAGGCTTCTTATGGAGTAAAACTTATGCAACAATAACTAAGTCAAAATCCTTAGAGTGCTAGCAATTTAGGGCTCTAGGGTTTCACTAGTTACTAGATCAATTCAATGAAAAGCTTGGAAAATAAAAAGTAAGAAAGTAGCAATTTAAGTTTCTTACTTCAAGCATTAAGTACACCATGCAATTTCATATTCTTGTATGAGCAAATAAAACCATACAACAAACCATTCAATAGATGACAAAAATGCAGATTTTACTTACTTGCACCAAGAATAGTCATGAGAATACCATGCAAGATTACCACAAAACTTCCAAGATTGATCCATGTTGCAAAAAACAGCCTTAAAGAAGAATGGCGCCTCAAAATTTCAGCCAATAACCCTCACTAGGCCGCAAATTTCAGACCTCTTGTCTTAGATGACAAGTTGTGATGATGAAAATGAGAGTACTTTATGCTTATTTATACAAAATTTTGACCTGGCCAATTTACAATAAAATTCAATTGACATAATAAAATTTAATTTGCATCTAAAGACACCTCCAAGGGTGACGTCATGCCCTTCTAGGGTGATGTTGAGGTTCATAAGTGAAACGTTGAGCTAGAAAAGTGGGGCACTTGGCCTCTAGAGGCCTCAGATGATGCCCACATGTGCCACCGGGCTCATAAATGCCTCCAAAATGAAACTCTAGCTCCTGATGATGTCTAGGTCTATGCTGGTGACGTCCAGGGCCCTCAAGGGTCTAGGTCTGCCAGGGTGCCTCCAAAGGCAATGCCCTTCTTTTTCTCGGTGCAAGTCTTCAATTTTTTCTTAACCCTGGCTGGGGTTGCAACATCCATCTGTGGGCTTTAAGCCCCCATGAAGGTCCGAGCAAATCATTCCCTTATGTGTACCTGTCCACCGAGCAAAGTCATGCAGCAACAACAAGTACGCCCTCCAGGGGTTCATAAGTCACATGGATCATAGCATGTAAATCACATACAAAAATTAAATTACCCAAACAAGTGCATCAAACCCCCCTTAACCCAGACAATTGCTCAAAGACGTTATGCAATTTGACAAGTTAGGTTTGGAGAAGGTCTCAGGGTGTCCTATTGGGCTAACCTCTCTTAAGTTTGGGGTGTTTCCCAGGTGGGATCTAGTCCAAGTCATGTAAGTGTATGAGGTGGCATGGGGTGCATGTAATAACAGGAAAATGTAAAGTCTTACCTATGGGTGCCTTTGTAGAGGGCGAGCTGCACCTTGTCATAAATGCAATTGTTTCCTAGCCCATTCATTGCCTTTTATTCTTAGCTTTATTTCTTTTGATCTTTTCCTCTTGTGCTTCAAGGGAATAGTTGAGGGCCACTGTCCTGGCTTGATGACCAGAGGTGACAACGTTATCCAGAAACATTTCACGGAAATGAGAAGGTTGGCTCGTGATGAGACCTCCTTTCTCTTGGCTATGCCACCAAGAGACACTACCCTGGTTTGGTGACTAGATAGGTGGTAGTGTCATACCACTACATGCCAATGGTCATACTAGGCCGGCTCGTGATGAGACCTCCTATACATCAACTAGTACCTTGAGTGTTTATGTATCTTATGGGTCCCCTTTTCTTACTGAGAAGCTTTTCATTGCTTTCTCGGGGATCCCTGGGCAAAGCATCTCAAAGGTTTCAACATTGGCTTTTAACTCTTGCCAACTACTTTTACCCTCTAGGCCTTTAAGTTTAGCCCCTTCTTCCCACGAGGTAAGGTACAACCCTTCCTAGTGTAGCCAATCCCAATGCCCAAACAAGGGTAGGGGAGATGAGAGGAATAAAGATGGAAAGTGGTAAGTATGGAGGGAACGGACGATGTCTTTTCACAGACCCAGCCAATGGCAATCCATCCTAAAGGGAAATCAACTTACTAGGGCACCATGTCATCCTTCTAGGTATGAACGAGGCAAAGAGCATAATTTCCAAGCAAACGTCATGAAATGAAGAAGGATTCAATACAACATATTCAAGTGCTTAAAAAATCGGAGTGATACATACCATGATACCCGGACTCATTACTTCATGGAGTAAGACTCACCGCTACTTTAGGACCATGCTGGTGGGATGGATACTGCTGCTGGTGATAAGTGGACTGCGTTGAAGAAAAGAGGGGCCCTCCGGGGCCATGCTCAAGTCGTCTGGCTCTCGATACTCCATGTTTAGGATCTGTGGGCCTCGAGACGTGATCTCCTTAGTTATCCCTAGGCTAGGGGATAACAGTTTTGTACAAAGTTGCGGATATGGTGTGCATCCTCAATAAGACTTCCCATCCATGTCACATCCGAAGCAATGGATTAAAGTGCTAAGTTAAAATAATGAACAATGCAAGGTGTTCAAAATATTTGTGGATATTTAGCTTCCATAATCATGCCAGTAGCCTTGCAAACATGTGCATTATCTGTAATGATTTGCACATAAGGATCAACACCAACATATTCAATAACTTTAATGAAAATCTCACCCATATATTGTGCATCCTTGTATTTTCCAAGAGCATCCATTGCTTTCAAGAAAACTGGTCCATTTAGGGAAGACACCATGAAATTGATGAGTGGATGGCATGCTGCATCTGTCCATCCATTGGAAACAATATTAACACTGGATGAGGGCCATGGTGATTTAATAGGCTGTAGGATTTTATGCACCTCCTTCTTCGCCTTAACCAACAATATGTTTCTAAGCCTCTCTGAACCATAGAAGAAAACATCGGAATTGGCAAAAAATTGACAAGGGTTTTGAAAACATCTTATCGAAAAAATCGGAAAACCTCGGCAAACATTAAAAATTACATAATTTATTCATTTTTTTCAAAATTTTAAACATTTTTCAATATATAAAGCAACAACAACATCATATAAACACATAGGCACATAAATATGGAGAAAGAACTGATATATATGATATAGTGGATGCCAAATAAAAACCGATTCATCAAAGTTGTTACTGAAAGTTTGAAACCAATACAAAATGACATCAATGATCACATATATAAATGTATATGTCCCAAAACTAGCAACTAGCTATATGATATCAATGCCCTCTCACCCTGTTACGGGGAAAGATCAGGGGATGTTTGCTAGGTCTTGAACTAGAGGCAGAAGGTCCTGGTAAATACAAGTCTGAACACCTCATTGCTCACTGCTAGACCACACTCCCATGGGCTTTTTTATATAATTCTTAACTAATTAGAAAAGGTAAAAAAATAGAAATAAAAAATTTAAACAATTGACATTTAGCACGTTAAAATGTGTATTTAATGTTTATTTGTCATACAATATAATATAAAAAAAGTGATTAGCATGAAAGATTGCTAAATGACTATTGTTGAGTTCACAAACATCACAAAACTAATAGCTAGGATATAATTTAAGAATTAGATCACTTAATTATATTCTATTATATAAAACTATTAGTACATTAATAATATAGTATGGGTACACAAATATAATGTTATATTGTTAAAACTATATAATATATTAATAATATTTAACTTTATCAATACATTAATAGTATAATGCTATATATTAGTGATGCATTTCTTTTTTCGTTAAGGGCAGAATTCAGGTACATCTTTCAAATACCGGCAGACTTGGAGCACACCCTTTGAGGGAATGATAAAATTCAACTTTAATGGGGCCTTTAAAGGCAATCGGGGTTGGAGGAGTCTTCAAGTCCTTCATAGATTCTTCAGGACTACTACAAACAATCAAACAAAGGTGGATGCTCTCTTGCTGGCTATTAGAGAATCTCTTAAGAAAGGTTTTGAGCATAAAGTTGTTAATGGGGATTCCAAAGTAGCCATTGATAGTCTGATAGGAAGAAACCTAAATCTGTATTGGGAAATGACTAGTGATGTATCCTGGATTCAACATGCCACAAGGGATTTTCAATCATGCAGGTTTGTTCATGTGAGGAAGGCAATTGACCAGACAATGGATTGGCTTGCCAATAGAGCAATTGCCCACAAATGTGACAAATATTTGTCACTAAGAGATCTCTGAGGTAAGTGTCGCCCCCTCATATGATATGAGAAAATTGTGATCACATATGGGCAACTAGTACCAACACCAATCTTCTAGTGGCATGATGTTCTAGTTTGCATCTCATGTGAGCACTCCTACTTGATCATCCAGAGCACATATTGATAACCTCCTTCATAGACTTTTTCTACATCATAACTTCATCACACACAGTGGAGTTGCCCAACAGACTCCATGATGGTATATCATGTAACATCCCCAGTTTTTAATCCCCGCAAATTATAATGTAATTATATATATGTGATTTAGGCTGGTGAGTCGATGTGTTGGGGCAAAGAGCTCGTATTGATTTAATGTGGCCGGGGGCCGAATTGTATATTATGAACATTGAAATAATTAATAAAAGTAATAATCGTTGATTGCATTACGAGAGGGACGAAAACGATGGGGGGCTATGATTCCACGAGAGAGAGGGGTCCAAGGGGGAATTATTCATAGGTATTAATCCAACCCACATTCCTGAATTATTATCATTGTGTATAAACCTTCTATTTGTTGTTGAGTGTTCCCAAGGCCAATCATTTAACTTGTGTAAGAGGGTGGGTGTGAGAAGTCACATCCCATAGTTATTGAAGAGCATGGGTTGAAGTACAATCATCTTTGGGAAGAGTGAGAGTCAAGCAAGCAAGGGAGAAGAAGGGAAATTCGTATGCAGAATAGAGACAAGTGTTACATGTAGGTTTTGGGCAGCAAGAGGAGAGTTGAGTTCTGGGAAGAGCACCAACCATGTTGTGCTTTAAGGAAACCATTGTTTGGATGTGTTTTATGCATAGAAGAAAAAATCGTCGATAAATCGGAAAAAATTGAAACAATCGTGATTTTTTTCGAGGTAACGATTTTTTGAAAAACTCGCCACTGTTTTAGAAAAATCGCCCTATTGCGCCCAAGTCGCGGATTAAAATCCCAATTTTAAGACCCTCTTATAGGTTGGCATTCCCATGTCTTAATGACTTGGTGTACGTCCCCTACAATTTTTGGCTTTGGATGAGGCAGATAGAGAAAGAACCAGAAGTGGATGCCATTTCTTTGGACAATATTGATATATTGTCTAAGTGGAGGGTTGAGGTTGAGGTGCCTCTCTTGGATGAGGCACCTGCATGGTTAGAGGAAGGGGAGCAGGAGCAACAACAACAGTGGGAGGAGGAGGAGCTTCATCCATACACCACGGAGGATGATGTGCCAGTTGAAAATGAAACGCCACCTTCTACACAGTTTGGAGTAGCTAGTCCTCCATCCATCATTGATCATCATATAGTTGATGCACGACCAAGACCTTTTGCCTCTAGTTCAAGGCCTAGCAAACATCCCTTGATCTTTCCCCATAAAAGGGAGAGAGGGCATTGATATCATATAGCTAGTTGCTAGTTTTGGGACATATACATTTATATATG
>ML814208.1:344550-360535 GCA_009831015.1 Picea engelmannii | reverse complement strand
GTGTATATTATCAGCTATATAATGTACATCTAACTGTCTTATAAAATTATTACATGACATCATGAATTTCTTTTAGTCTTCTTTTTTTCTTTCCAGTTCTTAAGCAAATCATCCATGTCCATGTCTTCATTTACTGGGTGCTCATCAGTAGATGATGTTGTTTCAGTCCTTTCACACCAAGTACGTCTGGTCTCGTACACACGATGTGGATGCTGTTGTGAGGGGCCATCACCTAAAAAAATAAAAAATATTAAATTTATATGGCCAATTTTTAAATATCATTGAAGTAGTTCATTAATATTAAAAAAAAACTTTGCAATGTAATTATTTACTTGGTCCTCTAGTCGGCACCGTTGGAATGGATTTTGACTTGTTCACCTGATCTTTAGGTCGAGGATGATCATCTATGAAATTCTCTACCATTGAAATGTCAAAATTAATAAGTACAAAATTATTAAGTATATGATTAATATATAGACATTTTACCGTCGTGGGCCTCAGTCACAGGAAGATCTTGGGGATGCACCTCACTGGGATGGGGTTGCTGGGGAGCACCATGATCTTCTAGCGGAATTTCACTATCAACTCTATGTTGTTTAGTACTAATGGTTTCATTGATAGTGCTGCTCCCCTGATTAAAACAAAGTAAGACATTAAATTATGGACGATATCAAACATTTACGTATTTTATAAGTAACGAAAGGTTAATGTGGACTAATTTTTATTTACCTTATCCCGCAAATTGGATCTTGGGGTCAGCCCCATGCTTTTCCTATGATCAACCACGACTTTATAACTGTACTTGTAACCAAGTTGGAGGTCTTCCTCCGTGGTTTCTGTTTCGAAGTCGTTACCCTACATTGCATAAGGGTATGGTTTTTTAATGTTTTTCGCTGCAATTACCTTAAAGTTGTAAGGTGATACAAATAATATTCTTAAGATGTTCAAGTACTTACGATTCGTGACTGTAACCTCGAGTATCCGCCCTGGCCTAGCTTGTGTTGGCCATGTTTGGCAATCCTTGCTTTGGTTTCCTTCGAAGTGTCAGACAACCTATCATCAAAATTTTCAAATATGTTATATATAACCACACTTTTATTTAGATCTAAAGAAAAATAAAGCTAGTATTGAATTCAAAAATTTGTAATTTACCTTGGTGTACCGGTTATTTGTTCTCTTGATTTTTTCAAAATCTTCTCTTTTTCATCATCAATGATCGCCTTCCACTCCCTCTCTGGAATTGAGGGAGGATGCTCATACCTAGGATTTCTTGCCAAGCTTCATCTATAAACATCTCGGGTATATTAAAAATATTCACCCGCTGCAGATGTGACCGCTTTTGTATTGAACGTGTCTACACCAAAGAGGCCTTCAATATAATCCATAAGTTCCTTTTTGAGGTTGGAATTCTAGAAATTCCACCTCATGCGTAAGGTTGCCCCAAAAATAGACAAGGACTTGCTCTCTACGTGCCTATAAAAAAGGTCGCTTCCTACACACAAAAATATATGATCATTAATTTAAAATTAATAATCTAGATGATTTCTGTATGAGGACAACATTAAACGATTAAAATATGAATTAAAACTACCTGAGAGTCTTGATTGTTTTAATGGAAGTCCATTATCGTCGACCAAAAATGTGCACAAAAGGGTCCCTGTGCTTGTCACACGTCTAGCTCCAGGAAATGAAACCATCTCAACCACATCACTATGATCCTCATCTCTACCACAATATCTAGACTCTGATCGAGGTGTGGATGCCTATCGGTGCGTGTCATGGCTCTTGTCTAAATGAGGTGTGGAAGATGGAGATGTAAATAGTTCTCTAGTAGTCGTATGACCGCCCACATCAGGACTATGTAGTGTCTCTATAGTGCCACTACTACCAACCCCGGGCTGAACAGGCTCCAAATATTCCTTTATAAAAAAGAAAATGTTTTTTCGTGAGATAATGTAAAAGTTAAAGAACAAAGTATCATAATTCAACATATGAGTGCATTAAAAAAATTAAATTAAATTATGGTTATTACCTTATATGTGTTAAGTTGTGACATAAGGAGCTTGATCCTTTCTTTCACGTCCGGAGTTTGTTCTGGACGATCTACCAAGATAAATAGTTCCTTGTTAGCTTTAATGATCTTTTTTTTAATGAGAGCATCAGATCATCGAAAGAAAAAAATCCCTCCTCATCGGCGGAATCATGATCCACATGGCCTGCTGACTACATATAATTTCAACAAAAACAATGTTATTTCAATACAATTATATAAGAAAATAATAAAAACAACATAAAATGAAAGTGGAAATTGATAATCATTTACATGTTCTGCGACTAGCCCTTTTCCACGATCATCCTGCCACATTATAATATAATTAGAACTGTAATGATCCCAAGCCAATTTTTTTTGCTTGGAACCACTAACTACTACTGATTTGTTGATGTGAAGGTGTTTATTGAGTTATTAAGTGCATACAAGATTCATCCAACACATGAAGATCACAATATATTCAAGATATAGAAGCACAAGCAAAGATCTGACCTTTTTATTATGAGTAATGCAGGATCGATACAAAGATGGCCGATCTGGCATAAACCTCATATGGTCATACAAACAATAGATACGAGCTGCTACAAAATGCTCCCACTAATACAAAGAATACCCAAAAGGATGGATAAGTAATGAAGACCAGTACCAAGCAGATCTAAATGCCAAACCCTCCAGTTGAAGAGTGCCACGCTCCAAGTGAAGACTGAAGCCCTCAATAATTCAACCCTGATGGAAGAATCCTCCAAATGAGCCCAAACTTGGTCATATAATAGATCAGGGCAGTGGGAACCTCCTCCTGAAGTTTCAAGCCCAACGTCCAAGGCTAACCTCTCCAACTGCTGAATCTTCTAAGGGAGTTGTGCCCTCCTGAATAGCTGAAACCCTAGGCGACTCGTCCTTGAATAAATACACTGCCAAATGACGTGAAACTCTCCAAGAATGTAGATCAAGCTATGATAATCCTGTGGGAGAAGTTTTAGACTCGGATCTCAAGCATATCTCTCTAGATTTGAGAAATACGGAAAAGGGGGATGTCCTCCTATCCTCCAAATCATCCCAAGTTGATGCTAAAGATTGAGTGGTGATAACTCCTCAAGAAAACCCTCAGAATGATGATGGATCACTTGCAAATAAAACCCAACTGATGAAATGCCCAACGTCCCTCCTGATTAGCTAGATCGAACCCTCCTCAATGGTGTGGTGTGCCCTTGTTGGAAACTCCTCAATAGTATGACCCTGCTATCTACTGAAGCTCTAGAAGGAGATATGCTGAGAGTAGAATGGTGTGGAGGAATATTGCATCCCCAAGACCAAGTTGTGGAACAAGGTGAGTGGATATTTCACCACTGAGTTGCTCACAAGGGTTTGTACAGCAAAACCCCCAAACTGAATGCTCAAGAGAAATGACAACAATATACCAAAATCAGAATGACTAATAGGTGTGTCCCATCCTCTTACTTATACTTTTTCTTCTAATCCTCTGTTGAGTTAGGTTAACTCCTAGGGTTAATCTTCTATTCTTCTGTTGAGTTATCTTTTACTTCTTTATCCCTTTCCTTTCTTAAGTCAGCTTAAAAATATAACTTTAGCCTCATTGACTTCCCCCCCTCAATGTGAGACTATAACCTAGTGGGGGTGCCCAAGCCACTGAGTCTCCTCATCACCTCTCTAAGAGGTGGGGGACATTACAATCTCCCCTGCTTGAAATTGCTTGTCCTCAAGCAATTCCAAACCTGCTTCTCTTACCACGTGCTCCTACTCCCAAGTGGCATCCTCAATGGGTAAATCCTTCCACCTGATTAGGTATTCCTTGATGCTTTGGTTTCTGAGCCTCTTCTCTCAAACTTCTAGTACCTCCTCCGAAATCAAAACAAGCTGTCCCTCCTCATCCATGGGGGGTAATACCTCAATAGGCCTGATGCGTTGACTGGGGGCTTTCTTAAGGCATAATACATGAAAAAAATTGTGAATTTTGTTGCCCCGTGGAAGCTCCAGCTCGTAAGCTACAACCCCTATCCTCCTGCTGACTCTGTAGGGTCCAAAGAAATGTGGTTGCAGTTTCTCTTCTCCGCTTCTTTTAATGGAATCCTGCATGTATGTTTGCGGCCTCAAATAGACTAAATTGCCAACCTCAAAAGTCCGGTCAACTCTGTGCTTGTCTTCTTGGACCTTCTGCTGGTTTTGTGCCCTCTGTAGATGATCCTTCAATTCCCTGAGAATGTCTTGGCTCTGCTGTATCCAATCCTATACCATCGGTGCCCTGCTATCACTGAATGCAATCTCTACAAATGATAAGGGATCATAGCTATACAAAGCTATGAATGGTGACATTCCAAAGGACATATGCTGGGTGGTGTTGTAGCAATATTCTCCCAAATGCAACCATCTGACCCATGCTTTCTGTTGCCCGGCCACATAGTTTCTGAGATAGCCCTCCACCCACTTGTTGACTATCTCTGTTTGTCCATCTGTCTGAGGGTGATAGCTGGTGCTAGGGGTCAAGGCTGTACCAACCAACTTGAATAACTCTTGCCAAAAATTACTCATAAACCTTCTATCCCTATCGCTGACAATGGTCTTGGGTAGGCCGTGTAACCTGAAAATCTCCCTGAAAAATAGTTCGGCCACCTGTGATGCACTGAAGTTGGTCACTATGGCAAAGAAGTGTGCAAACTTTGTTAACCTGTCCACCACTACAAATATGCAATCCTTCCCTTGCGTCTTTGGTAGCCTAGTGATGAAATCCATGGATGTGCTTTCCCATTTATGCTCTAGAATGGGCAAGGGTTGCAAAAGTCCTGTTGGGTGCGTGTTCTCATCCTTGTTTTCCTAACATGTCGTACACTCCTTGATGTGCCTAATCACATCCTCCTTGAGCCCTTTCCAAGAGAATATTTCTCTCACCTGCCTGTACATCTTGCTGATCCCCTGATGTCTCGCTAGTGGTGAGTCATGGCATGCCTGCAATACCTTGGCCTTGAAGGCCGATCCAGAAACCAATAAGATTCGATCTTTGTAGTAGATGAGGTCATTAATAACCTTGAAATATTCATCTTGTTCCCGTCCTTCCAGTAGTTGGCACGCAAACTTATCCTCTACATACTCCATCACTAGCTGGTCTTTCCAATCAATTGTTATCCCTATTATGGCAAGGATGGATGGCCTCCTGGATAAGGCATCAACCACCACATTATTCTTCCCTTTGACAAACTCAATGTCAAATTGATAGGCCTGTATTCTGCTTACCCATTTTTGTTGCCTCTCGTTCAAGTCCTTATGTTCCAGAAAGTATTTGAGACTATTATGATCCGACTTAACAACAAACCGAGCACCTACCAAGTATTGTCGGAATTTGGCCAGTGCATGCATGATAGCCAACATTTCTTTGTCATAAATGTTGTAGAGTAGCTCAGGACCCCAGAGTTTTCAGCTCTCGTAGGCAAGAGGGTGCTTCTTCTACATCAGTATGACCCCTATTCCTTCCCCAGATGCATCACACTCCATGATGGCCATTCCATGATGCATCACACTCCTAAGAACATCACATTGAGAGAACATCAGGAGTGGGCCATTCCATGATGGCTTCAGTCTTCTCCTGATGTACCTGTACCCCTTTTGCTCCGATAATGTGTCCTAGATAAAGGACCTCTGTCATTCCAAACTCACATTTGGACTCCTTAGCATATAGTGACTGCTCCTCCATAATTGACAAACTCTGGTCCAAATGCCTAAGATGCTCCTCCCATGTTTTGTTGTAGATAAGCAGGTCATCAAAGAATACCAAAAGGTGCTTCCTCAACAGCTTATTGAACACATGGTTCATACATGATTGGAATGTAGAAGGGGCATTGGTTAACCCAAAGGGCATCACCAAAAACTCATAGTGGCTGTAATGACATCTGAAAGCTGTTTTTGAGATATCTTCTTCCCTCATCTTGATCTGATGATAGCTAGAATGAAGGTCAATCTTAGTGAAGTAGATGGCCCCATGCAACTCATCCAGCAGTTCATCAATCCTTGGTATTGGGTACCTTTTTTTGATGGTCTTCTTATTCAAGGCCCTGAAGTCAATGCACATCCTCATAGTGCCATCCTTCTTCTTCACCAACACTATTGAAGAAGCAAAAGGACTACTATTGGGCCTGATGTGTCCCATGTCCAGAAGTTCCTTGATGGCCTTTTCTATCTTGTCTTTGTACTTCTTGGGATGCATATATGGTGTGGTGATCACTGGTTTGGCCCCCTCCTCTAGCTCAATAATGTGCTCAAATCCTATATCCGGTGGAACCCCTGGAGGAATAGGCCCAAACACCTTGTGGTGTTTGTCAAGGATTTCCTTGATTTCTGGAGTGTAATGAACCTTGCCCTGTTCATCCACACATGTCACAATCCTACATTCGGCTGCATATACTATTTCATCCCTCCGGAAGATGGCTTCCATCCTCTCATGGGGTTAAGCTGCAGGTAGGTATCCAACTTCTGCACCCACGATTGTGCTGTCATCCTGGTCGTACCATCAAAGTATGGAATCTCTATCTTTCCTTCCCTTCGTTCAAACTCAAAACTGCCACTATGGTTCGTCCTAGGATGATTTCTGAACCTGAGCTGGCAATACTGATCCAGTTACATTTGTCTTTGGACCCTCATATCCAAACTGTAGTACTCCTTGGTACTCCTTGCTATTTGTTCCACAAAGTCTTCAACCTGTTCTTGTTTCCCTTGCTCATCTATGAATGTGGGCATGTAAGGTCTGGGGTTAGCTCTGCTACCTGAATCTCGGCCAAAATGTTCATCTGTGAATGTAGGTATGTATCGCCTTTGATTGACCTTGCTACCCATATGACCTTGTACCATGTCTCCTTCCAGACTTCCTTCAGATCTGGGGCCTTTCTCTGGATTATATCAAATCTCCTTATGGGCTCCACCGAATCCACCAGCCTCCTTGTTCCCATACGTATCAGGGTTCTTTCCTTGATGGGTCATTTTCTTCAGAAGTTCATTTAGCTTGGATTGATTCTTGTTCATTATCTATAGGTTCTCGTCAACCCTCTTCAAGGTTTCAGAGAGTTCGGCTTGTCCCCTCATGTTGGTTTCATGATACTCGCCCAAGTGTTGGACCAATCTACTTTCCGTGCGGTTGACGGATTGCTGGAACTTGTCAAACTCAACTGCTATGAGAGCCAAGCCTAGAGGCTCATGGTCATCCCATGACCCTTCCATTTCGGCCTCTGTTTCACTGCTCAATTTCTTCCTCTGACCCATAACAATTCCACTGTACCTCTGCATGCGCCGATCCCTCCACAGGTTTGGAGGATTGAAGCTCTGATACCACTGTAATGATCCCAAGCCAATTTTTTTTGCTTGGAACCACTAACTACTATTGATTTGTTGCTGTGAAGGTGTTTATTGAGTTATTAAGTGCATACAAGATTCATCCAACACATGAAGATCACAATATATTCAAGATATAGAAGCACAAGCAAAGATCTGACCTTTTTATTATGAGTAATGTAGGATCAATACAAAGATGGCCGATATAGCATAAACCTCAGATGGTCGTACAAACAATATATACGAGCTACTACAACATGCTCCCGCCAATAAAAAGAAGCCCCAAAAGGCTGGATAAGTAATGAAGACTAGTACCAAGCAGATATGAATGCCAAACCCTCCAGTTGAAGAGTGCCATGCTCCAAGTGAAGATTGAAGCCCTCAATAATTCGACTCTGATGGAAGAATGTGCCAAAAGAGCCCAAACTCAGTCAGATAATAGATCAGGGTAGTGGGAACCTCCTCCTGAAGTTTCAAGCCCAATGTCCAAGGCTAACCTCTCCAACTGCTGAATCTTCTAAGGGAGTTGTGCCCTTCTGAATAGATGAAACCCTAGGCAACTCGTCCCTAAAGAAATACACCGCCAAATGACATGAAACTCTCCAAGAATGTAGATCAAGCTATGAGAATCCCATGGGAGAAGTTTCAGACTCAAATCTCAAGAAGATCTCTCTAGATCTGAGAAATATAGAAAAGGGGGACGTCCTCCTATCCTCCAAATCGTCCCAAGATGATGCTGAAGATTGAGTGGTGATAACTCCTCAAGAAAACCCTTAGAATGATGATGGAGCACCTGCAAATAAAACCCAACTGATGAAATGCCCAATGTCCCTCCTGATTGGCTAGATCGAACCCTCCTCAATGGTGTGGTGCGCCCTTGCTATAAACTCCTTAATAGTACGACCCTGCTATCTGCTAAAGCTCTAGAAGAAGATATGTTGAGAGTAGAATGGTGTGGAGGAATCTTGCATCCCCGAGACCAAGTTGTGGAACAAGGTGAGTGGATATTTCATCACTGAGTTTCTCACAAGGGTTTGTACAACAAAACCCCCAAACTAAATGCTCAAGAGAAATAACAACAATATACCAAAATCAGAATGACTAATAGGTGTGCCCCAGCCTCTTACTTATACTTTTTCTTCTAATCCTCTATTGAGTTAGGTTAACTCCTAGGGTTAATCTTCTATTCTTCTGTTGAGTTATCTTTTACTTCTTTATCCCTTTCCTTTCTTAAGTCAACTTAAAAATATAACTTTAGCCTCGTTGAATTCCCCCCTCAGTGTGAGACTATGACCTAGTGGGGGTGCCCAGGACACTGAGTCTCCTAATCACCTCTCTAAGAGGTGGGGGACATTACAAGAACCCCCAAATATTTAAAAAATTGTTAATGATAACAAAAAAACAATGTTAAAGATAATATTTACAACAATGTTAAAGATAATAAAAAAATATAATTCAATAAGTAGAGGTTTCTTAAAGAGGTGTTGCATTCGAACCTGTACACTATTAGTCAATGTTTCTATTCGATTCAAATGGTAATCCACTAATAACCCTTCCCTGGGAGCTATCTTTTTTATTGCGCACAGGACTACCTGATTCAATTCACGTCCCTCAAATATGAAATTCGGTTGTTTGTTTATTGTCTTGGGTCGTGTACTGTTTATAAACCCTGTGATATTTCCGGAAGCTTTAGGCCTTCCATCAATATCGATAGTCGCTCCCATATTTTTATCCTTGTTTATTAGTTGTATATAATTTGCGGCAAGTGCATATCTCCACATACTTCGCATGTACCGGACCAACCACATCCAATCGTTATAATTGTAACACGGTCTGACATATTCCATCAATTCAGTTACTGTATTGTACTTTACAACTATTCCATCCATGGAAAATAGCCCCAAGCCATGCAGGGAGGATGGTGCAATGCGATATGTCCTATTGTTGACAACGAAGTCAACATCTATAGAAGGTAGTTCCTTAGGTACCCATTGCTTCACCAGATGCTTATACCTGAATGGAACATCTATGTCTCCTATGCTCTCATCATCATAAGAGCATGATCCTCCTTCGGCAAGAAAAAATTTCATGCGTCTACAAAATTTTATTCTGACTTTTTCATCTCTGGTCCTCGTTTTCTTATCATATCTACTAGAAGTAGTTGCATTTCCAACCTCTATTTGTCCTAAGCTTTCCTCACTCGACAAAGAAATATCTGACAGGTACCTGTTTGGTTGTACCTTTAGTTACACGTGCATGTTTTGTTAGTTAGTAGTCCATCATCATATTCATAGTTCTAAATAAAATTTTTTATATCTTTAGTTTTGGATGCACAATTAGACTAGGGTGCAATTACCAATATTAGTGGTCAACCACCTAATTTAATGTGATATCCCTCTTGATTTTGGACATATTAAGGACATATTAAAAATGTGAAAACACTAAGGACACGATAAATTTATCATATGGATCAAAGAAAAAAATAGTATTAAGGTTGTTGTTTGTTGGATTTGTGCAAAATGAACCTAAACAAAAAGTTCTCACTTGAACTTGAGTAATGCCATAACTTCTAGAAATGGTATAGAAAAATATAAATACTAGACTAGGATAACCCAACTAGGCATCCTCTACTCAAGGAAGAGGAACCACACGACACAAAACGCCTCTAATTTTTGCAAACCCCAATGTGTTGCATTGTCGACAAGGCCATCCTAAACCCCAATATTATAGGGAAACAATAAAAGTTTTGTAGGAATCAAAGAAACCTAGGGTTGAACATGGGACATATTAAATATTCTCAAAACCTAGATTAATATGGAATTTTCAAATGTCCTAGGTAAACTTAAGTTCTATTTTGTAGATGTACGATTGAACCAATAGAGAGAAAGTGTACATGGAGCTAAAAATCCCATGTAGTGACTAATTGGACCAATAAAGAGAAAGTTCATAACACACGAGATAAAAGTTCCATATAGGGACTAATTGGACCAACAAAGAGAAAGTACACAAAACATAAGCTTAAAGTCCCACGTAGGGGGGTCTATTGAAGGAGAATTTTCTTTTATTCACCCAAATTGGTTGTAATATCTCTAGTTTATAGGTAGCATGGAGAGCCATAGCCAACCTAGACACTACCCCTATTGTAAAATAATATAAATCTATCAATTTCTTTGTAAACAGGAGGACCTAATTGTTGAGAACCAAGCCTTTATCTTCTCATCTATTAGTAGAATCCATGTTCAGGAAGATAATCATAATGCAGGGTCTGTTTTTATCATGGAGTTTCTATTACAACATAAGAGGAAAATCAATGCTTTAAAGGAAGAGTGCATATGTTGCACTATAAAATCTCAAATTTGTCAAAGAGATTTCAATATGTTTCTTTCAATGCCAAGATGCATGCCGGCTAAATGCCTATGGAAAACAAAGAAAAATAATATGTTCATCAAATTCCTCTAGATTTGGACATGGTTGGGGAGGTCCGAGACTCTTATCCCTATCCAATAGAGAAAGAGGAATCTCGCAATATGAATGTTTTTCATTAATTTCAGGTCTTCCTGTACTACAAAGTATATATAGTATTAAGTGTCATCTATAGGCTTTGTACTAATAAAAGTTCACAATTCTCTACAAAGGATAGAATTGCATTTTTGGTAGACAAGCATCAATTTTTTTAACAAACTATGAATCATAGACTGTGGGACAAACCATTTTTTTGCATTCTTACATTGACCAATACAACTATAAAAAAATTTGCTTCATTATTTAATGAGCACTCAAACTATTCTCACAATTCCTATTGAGGTTCCTCTTCATCTTTGTCATTATTCTTGAGGTGAATAGTATTATTTTTGGAATATGTTTTCCACCAATAACATTTTTTATTACACCCAAAGTAAAATACCTTAGCTCGTATCTCTTCTATTTCCTTTATCATGATTATGGTGTGCTTATGCATTATTGTGTTATTTAGAAGATATCTATCATTACTTCAGGCCTTGGATCCTATGAGTTTCTTGTTGACTTGTTGTCTAGACAAACCAACAAGAAGATTTTGAAGCTCAAAAGGGTCACAACTTGGAGCCTAAAAGGACCATCCAACAATCTCTTTCCATATGCCAAACCCTCTGTGCTAATCATATCAAATAAATATTTTTATCCCTGCAAACCCATAATGGATTTCACACTTTGTAATATCCTAACTTCAAATATCTTCTTACAAACCCAACACCTTAAGATAAATTGTATTTCATATCTTTCTTAGGTTCATATCTTATAGAGGATTTATCTCTTTATGTTTCCAAAAAGACATGTAGTAGGCTCAGAAATTGTCATGTCATTATGATGATGTCAACATGGTTGGCTCATTAAACACAAGGTCCAATTAAATTCCACCACATGGAAATGCAACATCAACATGAATGAACTTGGAAGGACTAGCGGTGGCTCTAGAGTGTGCCACATGGGACCACTACACATTTTGCAAGCTAAGTTAGAAGACATCCTTATCAAAAAAATTCCAAGTATTTTGGAGAATTGGACTCAAACAAGATTTCACTAGGCTCTAATAATACTTCAGATCCATAGGAATTGAGTAGATTTGTCATTTCAAATATATCCAATGCAAGAACTTTCTTAGAAACATGGTACTTAGACTTAAGCCTAATGCATAATATTTTAGGTTTGGATGCCTTGGTGGGCCTGGGGCTCCATGGCTTAAGTTCGTTAGACACTTGACACTTGCTAGAAGCATATTGCATCAGAGTTTTGCATGCGTGAGGAATAGGGAAACTAAGAGAATTTAAGGATACAATGAGTTGTTATGAGAGAGAGTCCAAGATCTCAAAATCCCAATATAATGACACATGGAATAATCATGTAAGTACAAGGGGATTAAAGAAAATAAGATTGAGAGAACACCAAGTGACCACATTTATACAACCACATCCACTCTCATGTTTATCCATGGTAGGATGCATCAAGTCCACAAAGGTATGAGTCTATGATAGTTGGATATGATGTGGACTAATGATTAAATGTCATGTGGTAGTGGGGCCCACCACTAAAATAATTATACATTGCAATATTATTTTAAAAAATGTTTGATTCATATTGAGGTAAATAATAATTAGAGGGTTGAGTCTCCTCAAAGGTGAATAAAATATACAATTTCTTTTAAGCAAAGATTGGAGGGCCCTAGAGCCTCCGAATGATTGTAATATTTCAGACAAGATCTGCTATGAGGAAACTTTTCTCTGAGTTTTTCCTCTTTTTGGTTGGAAGAAAGATGAGAGGTATGGCTATGGAAATATAGTTAGGACATGATGTATATTCTGATTTCCGTTTTGAAATATTGAATATAATGTTTTTTTCATGGAAAAAAATTGGTGTGGATATGCCTCAAAATTTTAAAATGGATAGAAAATATTATATTTTCCTCAGGCTTGATGATAAGAAACATCTTCTTGAACTCATGGATCTATTGTACATATTGCTAATAGCTTGGAAAAGAAAAACATTGTTGTTTGCTTACATCTTGTCTGGTGATCTAATTATAAAAAAATAAGGATTTAGCGATGTTATATTTGTACGGAAATTAACAACCATGTCCATCAGAAAGCACCACAGAATGTATTGTATTTGGAGTTCCTCTATAGCACTGCAAGGGGAATATGGTGATGTCACATGTTTTGAGACAACAAATGCTTGCCAAAAGTCCCATGTGCCACTATCTCAATGACTTCAAAGAAGTTAGTTGATAGAAGCATATGTTTAGTGGTTTTCCAAAGTATATTGTCATTCTTCACCAACTTGATGGGCAAGGTAATATACATGTTTGTAAACATTAATTTTGAAAATTTGCATGGATGGAAAGAATGCTTTTATGAAATTGAATAGAAAATAATACAGAAAGCTAATCCACTATGGGAGACACGGTAGAAGATTATTTAGGTCTTTTCGAGATTTTATTTTCTGTCCTCAAAAAATGTTTGGCAACTTGCTTCAATCTATTGGGATCAAAATATATGCATACACCAACATGGGCATTATTTTATAAGATAGATGATGGCTTCAAATAATGAAAAAGAAGTTAACATCACCATAAAGGACCTAATAGAAATGCATCAAAGAATATTGTACAAATAGTTGGTTCAAGGGACCCAACAGGGAAACCTACTAAAAAAATGTATGAAATAAGATATGACACTGGATTAACTGCTTATTATGATGGGAAGTTGTGGATGACGAGGAGTTGAACTTGATGAGAGTAGAACCTAGGTGGGAATGATTTGTTACAACAAATTATGAACTTGTAATGCTAGGCAGTGATAGGGTTATTAGTGATCTAGAATGAGACGATGGCCTGATGACTTTGGAATTACTTATGATCAGCATGGATCAGTAAGGTTTGGTGTAGTGATTCATAATGATGTATCTAACTTTGGCATTGAAGTGAGGGTGATTGGGAGATTAGTATTTATATATCTAAGCAAGATAAATATGATCAGTCAAGGAGCACTCATTAAATGCTGGAAAAAAAGCTAATGATGACTGCTAGATGAGAATAAGGACCTTCTAACATGATGAAGTAAAGATTCTTGGCAATATCAAAATAAATTATGGGGTTAGATAGAGCATCTCTGAAGATCAAGAAATTGTCAAAGATCTTGTCAAAATAAGGGATATGGGGCATGGTTGTGTTGATTGAGGGGTTCTCTTTTTTGTTTCCTTTTATTAGTAATAATAATAATAATCTATTTTTAAGGTCACAACCAAGCCAGACACCAAATTGGTGTATGAGACCCCCTCCACCCAACGATTTTACTGGTAAAGTCTATGGAGGTATACATACCCTACTAGCCCCCTATGGATTTGAACATATGACCTCTTAGAAGAAAAATACATCTTTTGGTCTACCAAGGGGATTTACTAAGGCATAATATGTTCTACCTGTGGGATCAAAGGCAGAATCTGGTCTACCAAGGGGAATACTACAACTTCTGAGGATACAAATGACAATGGCAATGACACTATTGGATCCTGATGATGTTTTGGAATCATGGAGGTGCAAGATTAACAATTGTTGCACCTAGAATAATATTAAGGGACTATTGAAACATTGATATTTATTAGTTGACATAAAACAAATTCTCACTATCTCAAGGAGATAAACACCCTTTTCAAATTTTGAACTACTCTTTGAGCAGAATTCTTATTTTTTCCAAACTAACATCCACAACCAAACTAACCAATAAAAGAAGAAAACTTGAACATATTTTAAATCAGCAAATGGATTGTAATTCATCACTATTGTTAACGTTTTTCCTAGTATACAGTATAGGACTCGAAAAAAAATTTGATTTTTCAATTCTCTGGACATGACAATTGAATGAGTATGGCCAATCTTCTCCATATTATCCTAATTTTGTGAAAAAAAGTTTGCAATGTATACACATACTTCGAGACTTCCTCGAGGCTCTCCCATAACAAGTGTCATTTTGTTCAAACAAACATCAAAATCTATTGCCTTCAATAGATACAATTTACAAAAATATGGGAGATCTATGATATTTTTGGTTAAAGAGTTATTTTCAGTGAAGCAAGAATCACGCTTTAAATTGCAATTTTTCGAGTTTGAATTGGATCAACCTCCAAACAAGCCAATCCAAAGGTCACCAATTCAAACTCACATTAACCAAGTTTGACTCAGTCAACACAAGTCAAACTCGTTATTTTGGCATGGATTGCAAGTCAAGGGAGGATTGTGCCAGTTGGCCTATGGAAGCAATTTTATGTGGGTTTTCTCTAATTTTTTCTGCCTGTTTGAACTAGTTTCTTCTCTACCAGTCAACTACAAGTGGAAAACAGAGCTACAAGAGGTTGAAGTAATCCATTGAATTAATCACCTCCATCCTTGCAACAAGCCCCACTTCTACCAAATGATTTGGGCATTAGAAAGTATCTCTATGGTCAAACAAGGTTCACTGGAGGCATAACACATCCTAAAATTGGTGATCACATCCTAAAATTGTAGGATTCGGTGGCAATATTGACGAAAATCCCGCCCTGTTTAAAAAAATGACGAAACTAGTGGAAGCATGGAAAATTTTCGTGGAATAATCCACCCATATGTAGTAGTGCCCCATACCAAGTCCATGTTTGTTGGTTTAAGTACTTGCTCAAGGATCTTGATCTCAATAATATTCAATAATATCCTAAGACACTTATTTTCAATCTTTGATTGTGGTTAGGGAACCACAAACCATCCATGTTCACATGTTATGGTTTGAGGATGTGTTTATCGCATTTCAACCTAAGAAGCAAGGTTTATGTATATAATATATTATTTCCCTCTCCCTATTATGGGAATGTACTAGAGACCTATCCATGATGCCCAACAAAACTCCCATGTAATCCATTGGGTCCACTCCCCTTGCATGAACATTGTCGCAACCAAAGTGTGCCCAAGTCAACTCCATTCCTCTATGCAAGCATCAAAGATACCACACATTTTCTAGGTTACAACACTCTCCTACCGAATGCCAAATTTTCATCCAAAGAAGGGCGTTCTCCAAGCAAGAAACCTCCTCCATGTGGAAAATG
>ML814208.1:322509-334507 GCA_009831015.1 Picea engelmannii | reverse complement strand
GGAATTTCTCTCTTCCAATACTTTATATCATCTTCATGGATTTCTTTCAATGACAACCATCTACATGAGATCATGACACAAGAAAATAACATGTTTCAACATAAGTACATAATATAATATATTACATTACATTACAAGTAAAGCACGTGTCATTAAGTACAACAACAATTTGAAAGAACATTTCTCATATAAATCACAACTACATCTTACCTCATGTATTTTCCAAGATCATATATAACTTGTTTGACGTTGTTGTCAAAGTCGTTTGGGAGAGATAGTGGTAGAACATAATGTAACAACAAAATGAATTGTTATTTTTTTCGACCAAAGTAGACAAACAAAAATAAAAAAATAAAAGATCTATAAGGCCAATATATATAGATATGTATACCAAAATTATTACCTTAATGAAGGTATGCCAATCATGTGTTTTTACCCCACCAAATTCACCTTTCTTCGTTAAAATATTTTTTATGTTTGAAGCAAAACCCGTGGGAAATTTAATTCTTTGAATGACCTCTTTTACATCATTGCTTTGTTTCTTTGTTAATAACCATGGAAGGTTATTTTGGTCTAGTACTCCATCTGATCTATTTGAATATCGGATCACACTTCGCATTGCATGATTTGCTTCTTGAATGTCAGTACAAATTTTCACAATTTTTTCTTCGTCCCTCCTACCATCTATGATTCACCATAACGTTTCAATAACATTCTTCCCGATGTGCATTGTATCAAAAAAATGAGCTATTTTTAGCTCCTCATAGTAGTGAAACCTCATGAATTGAGTGGGATAAGATTTCATTCCTCGTGGAAGCCCATTATTAATACCTTCATGATGATTGCGACCTTCATGAAGCATAAAAGAAATCAGAAAAATAATTATCAAATACGGTAAAATAAATTCAATGATTAAAATAAACATTCAAAACATTACATGATCTATGATACATTATGAAATTGAGTGCCTTGACGATTTCTATTATATTCCAACCAAAATAGATGAGGTGTCATTCTTCGTGGTTTTAAACCAGTCTCTTCTTTCCCATTGAAAAGATGTTTTTCAGTAGTACGATACCTATGGTTCTTAGGAAGAAGGTGCCTATACTCATCAAACACCATCTTTCCTAAAAAATTTGAATGACGATACTTCATCTTAGGGCCACAAACTGGACATGCAAATTTACCCTTTGTTTGAAGACCTGCAACAAATGGATTAATGTCAATTATACAATGAGATTATTTAAAAAGTAAACATGCACCATGATAACATTAAAATATTATATAGTATTAAAGCACAATATTAGAATGCTTATACATACCAAAAAAATGTGTTAGTCTAGGGGCATCATGAATTGTCCATAAAAGCATTGCACGGAATTTAAATTTCTTCTTCCCGATTGGTTTACATATGTCATAAATTGTGATGTTAGCCCATAACTTTAGTAGCTCGTCGATAAGAGGCTTGATATATACATTCATATCTTTAACCTGGAACTTACCTAATATTTGTTTGAAATTACACATAATTACTAAAGGAATGATATCATGTAATATATATAATTAAATAAATAAACAAAAGATATTATGCAAAAATTGAAACAATTGAAAATGTTAAATTCAAAAAATTAATGTAAACAAATACCTGGAACAATCATTGTCAACATTATGTGCTCCCTGTTTATGGACATCCAAGGAGGAATGCTATTGTTGATAACAAAAATAGGCCACACTGAGTAAATAGACCTAACCTCTCCGAATGGATTAACATCGCCAGTTTCCAATGAAAGCCTAACATTACGAGGTTCATCTTTGAAATCTGCCCATTTTTCCTCAATTTCCCTAAATGCAGAACCATCGGTAGGCATTCAAAGAACACCATCTCCACTTCTGTTACATGCATGATAATCCATAAATTATGCTATGCTTTCACACCTGAACAATCATTGCAAACGTGGAATTATGGGAATATGACGAAGAACCTTTCGAGGCACCCTTTTTGTTACTTGATCAATTCGATATCTACTGATAAGACATTGTGGACATTTGGTTTTCGAATCATGTTGTCCATAATATATAATATGTTCATTAGGACATGCATCGATAGTTTGATAATCCATTCCAATGTATTTCATAATGGCATGCAAACCTCGATATGTGTGAGGTAAAATATTTGATGATGGTAACAAAAATTCACCTAACAATCTATAACATAACAAACAACTAGTTAATGTAAGAATATTAATCGTAAAAATTGCATTCTTATTTTACACATTAATTAACACTAAAAACAAATAAAAAAAAATCAACATTTATGTATAGTATGAGATGAAACATATTACATACCTTAGTATATGTGTCATACAAGTGTTTGACATATTATTCATAACCTTTAAGTTCACCAGCAATAATGTAGCAGAGAGAATATTTGCTCTTGATCCTTCATAAAGTTGTTTATTTGCCTTTTCTAATAGAGGTTCATCATAAATACCAGCATTTTCCCCATCCTCATCCGGCTGTGAAAACAAATCTTGGATCATTTGATTTGTCCCATCATCTTCTTCCATGGGATCATTAACTTGATTTGTCCCATCATCTTCTTCCATGAGATCCTCATTTGCTTGGTCATGATGATGTTCCTCAACTTGTACAACATCATTTCTACTAATACTTGGTGAAATATTTTGTGGAAAGTTAGAGGGCAACTCTAACTTTATAATTACAAACAATCATGAAAAATTAGTGTATACTATAACAAACATTCAAACAATATATATACATATATATAATTTTATATAAAATTGACAAAATAAAAAAAGATAATGAATAGATAGCTAATTACCATGGGACGATATTCATTTGATCCTCCATCAATGTGACCATATTTCCTACAATATTTTGTAGCTGTTGCTATTAAAATTCTTATGGGATGTCTGAGGCAACATTTTTTACAAGGGAAATAACATCTACCATCACCTTTTTCACCCGCTTTACTTTTTCCCCCACCTCTAATAACATTCTGTGACATTCTTTCGCATAAAAATACCCTTTCGGAACCGTCATTGTTATAGAAAGATTGTCGCAACATCTTTGGATCGTCAAATATTTATGGTGCAATTTTAGGCCACTGTAGTCGCTATTGCAAGGACAGTGACCTAAAAATATTTGTTTTAGGTCATTTTTAATGGTCAAATTTAAGGTTAAGTCATATGTCTCTCTTGCGACGGACAAAGTATAGTCGTCGCTCTGGTGACGAACATTGACCATAATAATTTGGTCAAACTACCTACGTCGAGATTGCGACGAATAAAGGGTGGATTTAAAAAACTTGAACTTTCTCTCTTGCATGTTGCGATGAAAGAGTACTTTCGTCACAAGTGGTCGTCTCAAAATTTTCAATATGTAGTAGTGATATTAAACCCTTGACATCAAGCTAACAAGGTTGGAAGTCAAGGGTAAGTCCTAATCTAACCATGAAATTGAGGGTTTCAAGACAAGGTTAATTCAAGAAGAATACAAGATAACATGCAATATCACAACTTTGAGAAAACATTTATTTAATACATTCAATAAATAATCATCAACGACTTAGAAAGAGCCTTGCCATGCCTTGCCTTTCCATCCCACACCATTCTTTTATTTTCCATGACCTAGACCTACACCTTGCCTTGCCTTTCCTTGCCAAGCCATGCCTTGCCTTTCCATGCCATGCCATGCCTTTCCTTTCTATTCCATGCCTTGCCTTGCATTCACTTTCCATGCCATGCCATGTCATGCCTTGTATTGCATTTCCTTTCCATGCCATGTTTTTCCTTGACTTGTCATGCCTTCGCATGCCTTGTCTTGCCATGCCTTGCCATGACATTCCATGCCTTGCCTTGCCTTTCCTTGCCATGCCTTGTCTTTCCATGCCTTGTCTTTCCATGCCATCCCATGCCTTGCCTTTCCATGCCTTTCCTCCCCATGCCATGACTTTCCTTGCCTTCAATTTCCATGCAATGTCATGCCATGCCTTGCATTGCCATGCCATGCTTTTCCATGCCTTGCCTTTCCATGCCATGCCATGCCATGCCATGCCTTTCCTTTCCATGTCATGCCATTCCTTGCCTTGTCAAGCCATGGCATGTCATTGCAAGGCAAGGCATGGCTTGCATGCCATGTCATGCCATTCCATTCCATGCCATGTCTTGCCTTGGCATGCCATGCCATGCCTTGCCTTTCCATGCCTTTCCTTTCCATGCCATGTTGTGCCTTTCCTTTTCATGCCATACCATTCCTTTCCTTACCAAGCGATGGCATGGCATGTCATGGCATTTCAAGGCAAGGCATGGCTTGCATGCCATGCCATGCCATAGCTTGGAAAGGAAAGGCATGGCATGGCATGGAAAGGAAAGGCATGGGATGGCATGGCAAGGCAAGGCATGGCATGGAAAATAAAGGCATGGTATGGTATGCCAAGGAAAGGCACATCTTGACAAGGAATGGAAAGGCAAGGAAATTCATGGCATGGCATGGCATGGCAAGGCAAGGCATGTCACGGCAAGGCATGGCATGGCATGGCAATGAAAGGCATGGAAAGATAAGTGAAAGAAATTACAAGCCTTGTCATGCCATGGCTTGCCTTGCCTTGCCATGCCATGCCTTGCCTTTCCTTTCCATGGCATGCCATACCTTGCCTTGCCTTGCTAAGTCATGCCTTTCCTTGCCTTTCCAAGCCATGCATTTCCATGTCTTTCCATGCCATACCATACCATGCCTTACCTTTTCATTCCTTTCCATGCATTTCCTTGCCATGCCATGCCTTTCCTTGCCATGTCATGCCATGACATGCCTTTCCTTGACATGTCATGCCTTGCCTTGCCTTGTCATGCCTTTCCTTGCCTTGCCAAGCCATGCCTTCCCTTGCCATGGCTTGGCAAGGAAAGGCATGGCATGGCTGGAAAGGCATGACATGGAATGGAAAGGCATGGCATGGCATTCCAAGTCAAGGCATGGATAGGTAAGGAAAGCCAAGGCATGGAAAGGAAAGTAAATGCAAGGCATGACAAGGCATGGAATGTCATGGGAAGGAAAGGGAATGAACGGCATGGCATGACATG
The DNA here is from genome assembly GCA_009831015.1 of Picea engelmannii. Lineage (NCBI taxonomy): Eukaryota > Viridiplantae > Streptophyta > Pinopsida > Pinales > Pinaceae > Picea > Picea engelmannii. Next base: position 329,408 of record ML814208.1, on the reverse strand, counting down.
GAAAGGAAAGGGAATGAACGGCATGGCATGACATGGAAAGGAAAGGCATGGTATGGAAATATAAGTGAAGGCAATGTCAATCCTTGCCATTCCATGCCATGCCTTTCCATGGTATGCCATGCCTTTCCTTGCCTTGCCATGCCATGCCATGCCTTGTCATGCCTTGCCTTTCCTTGCCAAGCTATGCCATGCCATTCCATGCCTTGCCATGCCTTTCCTTGACAAGCCTTGCCTTCCCATTCCATGACTTTCCTTGCTTTCACTTGCCAAGACATGCCATGCCTTGCCTTACCATGCCATGCCATGCCTTTCCTTTACTTGCCTTGCCATGCCTTGCCTTTCCTTGCCAAGCCATGATTTGCCTTGCCATTTCATGCCATGCTATGCATTGTCTTGTCTTTTCATGCTATTCCATGCCTTGCCTTTCCATGCCATGCCTTGCATTGCCATGCCATGCCATTCCTTTCCAAAGCATGAATTTCCATGCGATTCCATGCCATGCATTTCCTTGCCATGCCTTTCCTTTCCATGCCATGACATGCCTTGCCTTGCCATGCCATGACTTGCCTTTCCTTCACTTTCCATGCCATGCCATACCATGCCATGCCTTGCCTTGCCTTGCCTTACAAAGCCATGCATTTCCTTTCCATATCATGCCATGCCATGTCTTGTCAAGGCAAGGCATGACAAGGCATTCCTTAAGTTAATTTAATAGAAAAATAATGGCATTCATGTATCATACCTTATTTTTTGCCTAAAACAATAATGCTTGTACTAAATGAACAACTTCAATACTTAAAAATTACAATCAAAGGATTTATTAAGCATGTAATTCTATAAATTGTTATCCCATCTATCTTAGATAAAAATACTTGCATGAGAATTTCAATGTCATAACATAAGCTCTCTTTATTCATATATCTAAGGTATTTTCATAGTTGTGAAACATGGATTATCATAATTAATAGGATTTACCTAGACCTAGACCTAGACCTAGGCCTAGATCTTGCCTTTCCTTTCCATGTCTATCTTTGCTTAGCCTTGTCATGTCTTGCATTTTCTTGCATTGCCTTGCCTTGATTTTACTTTCCTTGCATTTATATACGTAGACCTAGACCTATACCAAGACATTGCCTTGTCGTGCCTTGCCATGTCCTTGAATGGTTTGAGGAGGTGAGTTGCAACTCTTGATAAAACTCAAATCGAGACTCAGATGGATGAACCATCGGTTGCATTAGATTTGGGGCACTGGATTTCCGCTAGTGGGGCCCATCCATTGTCATTCCGTTGACTAAAAAACCTTTTTTGGAGGATCTCTGACACTATGGTTTTGCTCAATGAGGCATAGTGCAATTTCTCAATGAGAGGTTGATTTTCAGGAACACTGTGTTGGGAAATTGTGGGTAGTGTAGTCATGTGGACCTTGGAAAAACATATGTGTGGGAGCTTATGAAACTACGTTATGTTTGTCGATTTGGATTTTATTCCTCTGGACCAAAGTGATGACATGTCCCTGAATGGCTTGAGGAGGTGAGTTGCAATTCATGATAAAACTCAAACTGAGACTCAGATGGATGAACCGTTGGTTGCATTGGATCCAGGGCATCGGGTTTCAGTAGGTGGGCCCATCCATTACCATTCTGTTGACCGAAAAACCATTTGTTGGAGGATCTCTAACACTATGTTTTTTCTCAATGAGGCATAGTGCAATTTATGAACAAGAGGTCGATTTTCAATAAAACTGTGCTGGGAAATTGTGGGTAGTGTAGTCACATGGGCATTGGAAAAACAAACGTGCGAGAGCTTACGAAACTCCGTTATGTTTCTCAGTTTGGATTTTATGCCCCTAGACCAAAGTGTTGACATGTCCCTTAATGGCTTGAGGAGGCGAGTTGCAACTCGTGATAAAACTCAAAACAAGACTTGGATGGACGAACTGTTAGTTGCATTAGATCTGGGGCACTGAGTTTTAGCTAGTGGGACCCATCCATTGTCATTCCATTGACCGAAAAACCATTTGTTGGAGGATCTATGAAATTAGGGTTTTTCTCAATGAGACATAGTACAATTTCTGAACGAGAGGTTGATTTTCAAGAACACTGTGCTGGGAAATTGTGGGTAATGTAGTCACGTGGGTCTTGGAAAAATAGTTGTGTAGGATCTTACAGAACTCTATTATGCTGCTCTTTTTGGATTTTATGCCCCTAGACCAAAGTGTCAACATGTACCTAAATGGGTTGAGGAGGCGAGTTGCAACTCACGATAAAACTCAAACCAAGACTCAGATGGATGAACCGTTAGTTGCATTGGATCTAGGGCATCGAGTTTCAGCTAGTGGGGCCCATCCAATGTCATTATGTTTCCAGGACAACCATTTTTTGGAGGATCTTTGACAATAGGGTTTTTCTCAGTGCTTATTACATATGTTTGTCAATTTAACACCTTGTTAGGCTAGGAATGGCTTGGAAGGGTGAGGCAAGGAAAGACAAGACAAGGCATGACATGGCATGGAAAGGCAAGGAAAGACAAGGCAAGGCATGACATGGTAAGGAAAGGAAAGGCATGACATGTCAAGGAAAGACATGGCATGACATGGCATGGAAAGGCATGGTATGGCATGACATGACAAGGCATGGCATGACATGGAAAGTGAAGGCAAGGAAAGGCATGGAAAGGCAAGGAATGACATGGCATGGCAAGGCATGGCATGGATTGGAAAGGCAAGGCAAGGAAAGGCATGACATGGAATGGCATGGAAATATAAGGCATGGCATGGAAAGGCAAGACAATGCAAGGCATGGAAATTTAAGGCATGGCATGGAAAGGAAAGGTAAGCCATGGAAAGGTAAGAAAAGTGAAGGCGAGACATGGAAAGGCAAGGAAAGGAAATACATGGCATGGCATGGCATGGAAAGTGAAGGAAAGGAAAGGCATGGCATGGAAAGGCAAGGAAAGGAAAGTCATGGCATGTCATGGTTGTTGATACTAAGAAGGGGGTGAATCAGTATCAAGTACAATTTTAAACACTTTTTCAACTTATACTTAAATCATATTATATATTCAATTTATACCCAATGAGAAATGAATAATATCCAATGAACAATAACGTATAGTAGAAGAGATACACCAACACACTGTGCACCATATATGAGAAGTAATCATAAGTTATTGTTCAAGGGAAGTAATGACTTCCAAGGGAAGCTATAGCTTCCAAGTTCAAGGGAGGCTTAAACCTCCAAAGGAATATACAACTTCTAAGATCAAGAGAGAGTTAAACCCTCTATCATTTCCCCTTCCTTCCACCCAATAATATATAAGAAAAAATAAACCTTTACTTCAAGATATTATTGATATCATCATCAACAAAATATAACCATTACACATAAACCTGAACCAGATGCTAAGATATTCTTTCCTTAGAACTTCCTCAATCCTTTTCTCAGGTATACTACCTATCCTCTTATCATCCTGCGTATGTACACTACCTGTATTATTATCAGCCCACATATGTATGCTACCTATCCTATTATTAGATTGCATACACCCTAAGAAAACTAGGGTTTCTGTAATTCTGAAACTTTCAGGCCTTTCATACTTCGCCACCCCAGAATTGGTCCATGTTGAACTCCGCACATACTCCTAGCACAAGTGCAGACCCACTTATGCTAGTTCCATCACACTTTCTTGGATAATTCAAATGAAGGTCAATGTGCATTCATACTCTTTATGACAATTCCTTTTTACATTAGGTCCGACTTGTCACTTTCTTATTTTGTAATTATTTTCTTTAATTATCTTCAAGGCCGACCTATAAATTCACATGTTCATCTTCAAAAAATCATTTCTCCTCAACCATGAGGATCCACGTGATGTGCCACCTACCACCAGAAATGAAAAGACGTATACTATCCATTCATGGGTGTTGTATATGCATGTGTAGTGTACTTCATGTCCAAATACCTTCATCAATTATGGGGTCAAAAACCAATGAATAGGGTTGACATCAATGACAACAACTAATCTTCCAACAATGGCAAGGCAAGGCATGACAAGGAAATAAAATGCATGGCATACCGAGGCAACGCATGGCATGGCATGGCATGACAAGTGAAGGAAAGGAAATGCATGGAAAGGCAAGGCAAGGCAAGGAATGACAAGGTAAGGCATGGCAAGGAAAGACAAGTGAAGGCAAGAAAAGGAAAGGTAAGGCGTGGCAAGGTAAGACAAGTGAAGGAAAGGCATGACAAGGTAAGGAAAGGCAAGGAAAGGAAAGGCATGGTATGCCATGGCATGGAAAGTGAAGGCAAGGAAAGGCATGGCATGGCAAGGAAAGTCATGGCATGGAAAGAAAAGTCAAGACATGGCATGACATGGAAAGGCAAGGCATGTCAATGAAATAAAAGGCATGGCATACCAAGTCAAGGCATGGCATGGCATGGCATGGCAAGTGAAGGAAAGACAAGGCATGGAAAGGCAAGGCATGACAAGGTATGGAAAGGTAAGGCATGGAAAGGCAAGGCAAGTGAAGGCAATGAAAGGAAAGACAAGTCAAGTCAAGGTAAGGCATGAAAAGGTAAGGCAAGTGAAGGAAAGGCATGACAAGGTAAGGCAAGGCAAGGAAAGGCAAGGCAAAGCAAGGCATGGCATGACATGGCATGTGAAGGAAAGGAAAGGCATGTCATGGAAAGGAAAGGCATGGAATTTCAAGGCAAGGCATGACATGGCATGGCATGGAAAGGAAGTGCATGGCATGGCATGACAAGACAAGTGAAGGCAAGTTAAGGCACTCAAATGCTGACTAAAAACATATTTTTGCACTCAAAGTATCCAAAGTATTTTCGCACTCAAATGCTAACTGAAAAAAAGTGGTTTTGTTGGAGATCATTTGTACCAAATCACCATAAATGTAAAATTCCCTAAAGAGAAACATAATATCATTCAATTCATGATGTTGTATGCGGTGGATGACAGCCTTGGTGAAATAAATTTAACAATAGACAAGAGATTGGGTAGAAACTATGGCATGAAATCAATCACTAGTTATGTCAAACTAACGATCAGATGCGTTGAAGATAGACCATCATCCAGGCTCAACATGAGTGAAGTAGTCGCATAAATAAAAGAGGCTATCATACTTAAGAATGAGAATAATGTTATTCTTCCTTTTGCATAGATGATTAATATTGAACATGAATATTTCCAATCTACCCCCCTTCATTCATGGTTGGAGTCCAGTAGTCTCAAACATATGGAATGAGATAGGAGTATTATGTTATAAATAAATAATTTCAAAAGAACGCATAACAAAGATGGTCAAGTAGTATTAGTAGATTTTAGGCCTATTACGAAAGTTGAACAGATCTTTATATATTACATCAAAGAAGAAAATCCATATAAAGAGCACCAAGCATTACTTTCAATTTATATATTTGCTTGCAAATACTACATATGATTACAAAAACAAAGCAATAATCCATAATCTACATCGGGTTTCTACAACATCGGCTTGTAGATTCGACTCCTATAGTTGGGAAATTAATAATAGCAACTATATGCCAAAAGAATATTTATATGAGCCCTAGATTACACCAATTGATGATCAAAGGAAGGCCAAATTTATCCTGAACCTTTGATATCTCATATGGGAGCAATTAAAAATGGTAAGGAAAAGATTGTAACAACATATGCACTGAACAAAGGGATTAAAGGCAAGCTTAATCAAGTGCAATTAAACTATAGAGGGGGGGTAATTAATGGATAAAATGTATATATAATATCCATTAATGCCCCCCCTCTATATATTATATATACATTTTATCCATTAATGCCCCCCCTCTATATTTTATTCATATTAATATATGGATAAAATGTATATAAAATGTATATTAATATATATTATATATTAATGGATAATATATACATTTTATCCATTAATGCCCCCCCCTCCCACCCTCTATAGAGGGTGGGAAGTGCAATTAAACAATGTAAAGAATTTTTTTAGCGATGGATATCACGAGAATGAAGACCTCAAGGAAAATCGACATGTGTAATATTAATATTATCAAAATGAATTTTATATCATATTACTAAATGGAGGTGGTTCTATCCCGTTTATAAGCTTCAGTCCGTTAATAAAAAACCTAACTAGTGCAACCACCCATCAAACAATATAAAAAGATCACCCAACAACCAACCAAAGGGAATTTTGTTTGAGAGAGATATGCAAAGAGATGAGTGAGGTTCATTATTTTAAATCATTCATCCTCCATTCATTTTCAGTCAGGGATTTGATGATCTGTTGATAGCAAGGGCATCTTGCAAAGTGGTAGAAGGAATGAAGCAAGGATGAATTTTAATGGTGTTCTTGAGGTAACTGTTTATTTGTTAAGTCTTTTGTGTTAAAGGTCTGAAATTTTCGATGATAATCAGTTTTCTTTTATGCAGATAGGAGGCTTTGGCTTCACCATCATTGCTTTGTTCAATGTCCAACTTAGTTCTTCTTCCTCTTCTTTCTGCACTTGGCTATTCTATTGTATGAGTTTGATTCCATTTAGAATAGTTAAAGACAAAAATGGTCTGAATTCTTACAGGAATTATAAAGAATCAAATAATCTATAAAAGTGTATGGGGTTTCAATTAAATAAAATATCAACTTTTGAGACTCTGGAAATATTTTATTTTGTTGTTCTTGTTTCATTATTCTTCTCATTTTTCTTTTAATACAATAATCAAGCAACACAAAATACCAAAAAAAAAATGTTTCTTTTCTTTAAATTTGTTTCACTTCACATAATCTTTTTGTCTTCTTTTATTAATTTTATTATTTTAACTCTTCTTTTACTAATCACAATATTTAAAAAACATAATTCATTTTATATGTTTATTAGACTCTAGGATAG
>ML814208.1:283225-299410 GCA_009831015.1 Picea engelmannii | reverse complement strand
AGAGAGAGAGAGAGAGAACACTTAGGTGCTTCAAAAACATAATTTTAAAAAAATAAGAACATTTCTAACTTACGTCAATTTATCAAAGTTTATCTATCAAGGCTATAAGCTTTAAATAACATAGTTTGCGATGAAACATTATAAACACTTTGTCTACTAAATTTGAAAGGGTGTTTGATAAAGGGTTAAATATTTGTCCATTTCCAATTGTCCTTCGCATCAACCACATGATACATTTTTTGATGAAATTCACCACCAAAGACATTGTAATAGTAGATTTCCATTACACACAATGCACTCGAAAATCCTATTACACTTAGATTATGCATTGTTTTCATCTAATATATAAAATTTCATTGAAAAATAATAACTTTTCCAATATATCTATAACTTTTCTCTATTTGTCAAAAAAAAAAATAACACATTGGCCCTTTCCAAGTCATAAAAATTAAAAGTTAGTTACAACCAATCTATTTTCTTCTATATTGTTTTGCAAGTTTTATGCAAAACAATAAATTTAAACTTGCAAAACAATATATTATAAATTTAGCTCATTTTTTCTTAACCAAACTCTATATAAACACTTGAAGTGTGCATGCAACTAATTGAAAAAAAATAAATCTCCTATGAAAAATCAAGTGCTAATAACATGGACTTACATTTAAATCTTGAACTTGGCTTATGCCCAAAAGTATTTCGAGCCACTATAAGAATGTAGGAACCTACACAACTACATTCGAATTCTCTTCTTCACTTTCAAAAATACTATAGTAAACCAAGATGTATAAAAAATCCTATACAAATTGTTATCACACTAAGTTGCCTTGGGTTTTTAGCCTTTAGTTTTATCTTTTCCTAAGTCTTAGATTTTTTATTTTTTATTTTAATTTGACCCTTTTAAAAGTGTGTTTGTTAGGGCCCCCTTGATAAATAAAGTATTGAGTCATGACTTGTGTTTTAATCCTCATTCAAATTTGGACTTAGGACCATTTTGTTCATGATTTATCTTTGATCCCCTCATGACTCGTCACCAGGACCATTTTGTTCATGATTTATCTTTGATCCCCTCATGACTTGTCACTAGGATCGATTCACTCCATGAATAGCTTGATTTGACAGGCCATTTTCCTCACTCATGCCCTCGTAGCCCTGCCTTGTTGTCCTTTTCTTACCAGTCCAATTATTTTTTGAAATGAAGCGTTGCCAACTCATCAGGAGTTGTTGTAGCGCATTTCTCGTCCATCATATTCCACCATGATTTATGATTACAACACTAATTTCATCTCTTCCTTGTTTTCAGCGCCAAGAGTTGGTTAAAATATGCTTTCAAGATCTCATATTTATGAGCTCTGATAACGGTTTGTGATTTTTGAAAAACTCAAGATTGTTGTGAAGCGCAAACTCCCAGTTCTGACCAGTTAGCAACAATGCTACCAGATCTGATGTTGAGGTAGATTAGGAGGCCGAGATGCTCGTGACTTCTTCCTGGAATATTTTTGAGGCTTCAAACAGATTTTATTCCACAAGTATTATGTGTTTTCCTCCTCTGCACATAAATTTCACGGAGAGATAGCGCTCAGAATTTTGGTTATTGAGCCTACATAGCTGGAGGAGATCTTTCCTCACACCATCTTATCATTTTCTTCCCTCCTTTCAAACCTGTAAATCTCATTACCTTCATATCGAAGTTTGATACATCCACCCACCATTTCTACTAAGTTCATAGCATCCAAGCAAGTCCTATCCTCTACATGTGTGGTGTGCTACCTAGAGGCGCTACTCAACACCACTGTTTTTTCCCCTGCCTCATCTGACAGTTAAATCGGGTTATTTCTACCCAGTTTCAAAGGCCAATTATAGGGTATCCTCTCATTTTTTAAGTGTTCATACTTGCACACATCCAAGGGTGGGATTTCCACAGCCAGTTTAGCTAGTTAGCAACTAGTTTGTTTTAAGGGAAGTTCTGGTAAAAGTGTGGACTTGTCCACTTGAGCCTTGACTTTAGGTCCTCCTAGTTATCGCCACTCCATAGCCATAATAATCTCCTATCCTAAACTATGGAGACTCCTCAGATGAAGAAGTCACACAAGAGGGGTAAGGTAGTTAGAACTGAACATGTGGATATGCATATTTTTGAGATAGAGCCCATGGCCAGAGAAGTTTTTCAAAGGGTGGGATTCCTCTCTTTCTACCAGAATATGCAAAGAGGTCATCCTGAGGTGACAAGGCAGTTTTACTTACATTTTGATGGCCGGAAGACCAAGGTATGGGACCTAGAATTTGAGGTGTCTGAGGCCTCTATTTCAGCAACTAGAGGGATACCTATCACAGGTGAGAAATGGTTTAAAACCATGGCCTTAGATGAAGCATATGTAGAAGATTTCCTGAAGCTTGAACATCAAGATGATAATCTGACTAAAGGTGTGCCAAGGAATCATCTGATTGAACAATTTGACAGGATATTGAGGATCATTGAGAGGTACTTTACATGTGAAGGGAGGTTCAATACACTGTACCAATACCATATAAGGCTTCTGTTTCTTTTTACTGGCAAAATTGAAATGAACATTCCCTACGATTTTCTAAGGAGCATAGGCAAAATGTCAGACATGGTTCAATCTAAGTCTAAGGCTATGGATACTAGCATCTTTCACTCTAGATTGATTAGAATGCTAGTTTCTGAAGAACTGGGTAAGAAAGATATCTCATGGGAACATTTTGTTATTGCTTCTCACTTCAAGTTTGATATAGCATCTACTCCTCAGTCGTAGATAGCAAGCCCTTTACCATCCACCAGTGCTGCTAAAGCAGGTACTAGAAATAAGAGAAAGGGAAGAGTTTATGTTCAAGATCAGGAGGTCATCAAGGAGGTCGTAGGAGCTGAGGAGGAAGCTTGTCATTCTCCACATAGAGATATTTCACCCCCTCCTCCAACAGAGTTAGAAGAATCCCCTTCTTCTACTAAACCTACAACAAATAAAGGGAAGAATCTACACTTCTCCTCATCTCCTTCAACATCCAACATCAAGGTCAGAAAGCCCTCCACAAGAGCATCATATTCTAAAGGGGCTGTTGAAGAACAAACCCTACCTAAATTCTTTATCCTACAGAATAAGAAAGATAAGGGCTAAGGCATTGGAAAGCACGTGGAGAAGAAAGAAGAAATCCCTGTACAAAAGAAGAAAGATAAAGGAAAAGGCATCAAGAAGCTTGATGAGATAGACAAGGTAATTCCTATGCACCAAGAAGAGGAAACCTTGAAAAATCCTATTGAGACTGTTCACGTCACTAGTCCACTTGGAAGCCAAACATTCAAAAGATTGATCATGCAACTTAGGGATGCCAGGAAGGAGGTGGCTCATTTGAAAGCAGAAGCCATGTCTGATAGGGTTAAGATGAAAGAACTCATGCATGGCTACAACCACACTCTTGACCTAGCAAGGTTTGCAGCAAGAAAGGCCCAGCCTCTCCATAGGCAGCTCAAAAACCTTTATAGGCAGAACAAATACTTTCAGTCTCAGAGAAGAAATATCAAAGAAGAGTTGCAACCTTCTCAAGATGAAGTGGATCAAAGGAACTTGCAGGTATTGGTTGAAGCTGCTATTAAAAAGGAGAAACCAACAGCCAAGGAGAGCATAGCTCCATTGAAGAAGCATGTCATTGCTAAAAGGAAGAAGCTTGTTATGCCAAAGGAAGGCTCTCCTTCTCCAAGAAAGAGTGTTAGGTTAAGTGTCAGGTTAATGAAGTAGCTGGTGAAAGGCGAGCTCCATTTTTGAAGATGGTCCCTTTTTGCGAGGATAAACTATTGATGAAACACTACCTCTTCCACCTATACATGCTTCTAATACTTACTATTTAGAATTTTGGGTTTTCACAAAGAATTAATCCCTTTGGAAGTAATAGTGTAGACATTCTGTAGCGCTATGGCTCTACAGAATAGTCTATTTTTTATGTTCCACTAGTTTTCTACCCACAATGTTGTCGAATCACCTAAGACTAATGATGTTTCCACTACTCAAGGTTCCTACCCATTCTGCATATGTTCAAGTGAAGGTGTTGCGTATTATAATGGTGCTACCTAAATTTTGGCAGAATACACAAGGCAGGCATTACCGAATTTCTGGCAGAGACAAAATCCTACACACAGACACACCAGAGTGGCACTACCGAAATTCACTACCAAAATTCTAGCAGAGATGGAATTCTACATAGAGACACATCAGAATGGATCTACCGAAATTCGCTACCAAAATTTTCGCAGAGACTGAAGTTTGCACAGAGGATACAAAGGATTGATACTACCTTTTCTACTTGTCTAGTTTTGAGGTTGCACTACAAAATCTCATGAAATTTGGTGAAGGCACTACAAAGTGTGCTACTCAGAGCGCTACCCAAAGATGCTACCAACAGATACCAGGAATCCAGGAGGGTCGAGCTAACAACTTTTTGGATAGCTGATGATGGAGAGAATTTTAGAGACAACAGTTGGCAGCATGATGACAACCACATGCCCCTGAAGGACACGTGGCAAACAAGGAGTTGCGCACCAAAGGGAGATCAAGTTAGTTCAAATATTGGTTGGATCAGTCACGAACACTTTCCAATTTTATAGCATAGGTTGTTAGTCAAGTTGTTAGATGAAATAAATTCTTAGAGATTTTAATGGGAAGGAGGAAATCTCACACCTCCAGTTGTTTCCTCCCTTTTTGTTATAAATAGATAGATGAATTTCTTCAGTAGGTTTGAATGGTTTAGAAAGGCTCCCTGATACTGTAATATTTTGATGAAGTTACTTTGAACTGGTTATGTACTTGATTTGAGACATCTTGGTTAATAGAAATCAACTTCTCTTTCCAGCTTATTTTCTTCTGATGCTAAAGTGCTCATGCTTTGAATTATTCACATGAATGGTTGTGGTGATATTATGATGTATGTTTGATTATTATATTACCACGATGTTTCTTTAGTGTCCTTAAGTTTTGAACTCAAGAAGATCTTGTGTTAAGAGTCTTTCTTCCTTAGGTTTTCTGCAGACCTGATGTTTACAACAACCTCTACATTCCTCTCACTTAAGTCTCCCCTCTGGTCATACTTACTCCCACTTATTGATTGAAGTTAGCCAAGAACTTGATTGCTAGTGCATGCTAGCCTTGATTTCTGAGTTGGAACATTATCATCTTGAGTCTTATCCATTTGACCCCTCAAAACTCTTTTACATTCACATATAACCTGATGGGTACTGGGCTTGCCTTCCATGCAATCTGAAGGTGATTCCTAGTGCTAACACAAACCATATTAGAAAAAACTAGATTAAATAACTAATAATATGCATCTACTTATGTTTAAGAAATTAATTTATTACTTTAGAGATAAGTGGATACTTTTGGGGGGGGTTGAAATAGTTAGAAAGAGTATAATTCAATTCATTGTGTATAAGTAAGTTGTGGATATCTTTTCAACTAGTTAAATGATCCGAAAAGATCTTTTAATGACTGTGGTTGAGTTATTAATTGCATGTGTTAATTAACCATTTATGAAGTTGAACCAAAGAGGATGAATTTAATGAAGAAACATAGCAGCCATAAAAAAATATACATATCTAAACATAAGCATGAAGAACAATAAACCATAACAAGAGAAGTGATAATAGAGTTCGGCAAGGTTCCCTACGTCTCCGAGCCTTTTTCTCAGTGGGGGAGGATTCTTTATTAATTCTTCAATGCTTTAAAAGTACAACAAAAGTACATCAAATGGATCTCATATTGGTCTCAATGTGTTCTTCTTGACCTCAGAAATCCAACACAACCGACGACATTGAAAAAGATTGAGTGTAGCTCCTAGAAATGGGCCCGCAAAGGTCTCCTCCTCAACAACTTCCCTACATAAAAATGGCTTTGGATTGGCTTTGCTTCAGCATAAATCTGCCCTGACCGTCCTTCCATGGCCTCAAAGAGGCCTAGTTTATATATATCTGAAGTTGGTTATCCTTCCCCAACTTCCTCCCAAAATCTGGGCTCAAAAAGAGCCCAATATCCCCCCAAAAGGGCAAAAATCTCCATTAACAGGCCTAAAAATCATAAAAATATCCCAATCCATACAATAAAACCTAATTTATGCAAAGATTTGGGGATAATCCCCTTAAACTGGAATGCACCCCTCAATTCTCGGTCACATGGCACTTAGGTGGTCAAGTACCAGCCCAAAGGGCAGTGCGCTGGCCCTTTAGCCCGAAACATAGGGTCATGTCGCAACAAATAATGGGACTGAGCCCTAGAATCCTCGTGCTAACAACTGAACCATAGCTCCGGGTTATATGGTGGAACCCCCCGAAACCGTGGGTTGGTCTATTCATCCATGTTGGTGGTTAAAGGAAAGGCGCCCGCGCCCGCGCCCACGCCCCATTTGACTGTGGTCATATTACAGAATTAAACCGTGGGTAGGGGGCCCCAACCCCTTTCTGCTCCAATACACATTACATTCAAATTTAAATACTATTAATGTGGCTTTATTTAACAAGCAATACTATTGGCGCATTGGTAAAGGACCTTTCCCAAGGCACTTGCCTCCTCCAACAGGTTACGAGTTTGAAACTATTTTGGAAAACAACCTGCCATCCATTCCATGGATGCCACGTGGCACCCATTTATTCGTTGATTTTCGATGCCAAGTCTCAAAATGGGATTCACCCACGTGTCAATGCTAGCAACCGCCACATCAGCACACTTGTCTACCACGTGTTCACTGACCATTCCTTCCATTTGTACGAGTGTGCCACCTGTCATCCTTTCAGTGGTGACATGTGTCACCTCCTAGTTGGTCCATGTCCACTGTATGAAACCTGCTGCCAATTGTTCCTCTGCCATGTGTCACACTGCTACGCCAGCATGACGTGATGCTGACGTCAACATTGACTTTTTGCCTATTTGGCAAAATGATCAAAGTGCGATAACTCTCGCATACAACGTTCGTTTGAGAAAGTAAATATATGAATGGAATCAGCAAGACGAGATGGTCGCAATGGAATTGGTTTAATTCGATTTCGAGAAATTTAATTTTTGAGCCTTTTCTAGACCTGGGAAGCCTCCTGGATCCAATTTTGGACCATTAAAGAAGACTGAATGCAAGTTTCTTTAAATAAAAAATGAGGAAATTTTTTTTTGGGTTTGAAATAGTTAGAAAGAGTATAAGTCAATTCATGGTGTATAAGTAAGTTGTGGTGATCTTTTCAACTAGTTAAAGAAGACTGAATGCAAGTTTCTTTAAATAAAAAATGTAGAGATAATTATGTGTGGATTTTCAAGAAGATGTTAAATACTAAAAGTTACATTTTAGATTGTGTTTTTTATTCGGTAGAAGAAAATTGTGACTAACTATGAAAAATCCCTTAGGATTGCTTACAAGGTTGTTTCTCATTAAGGGTTTTTTTTTTTATTGTTCCCATTTCCTTTCTCTTTCTTTAAATGGTTTCTGTAAAGATAATTATGAAAGTCATCTCAAAGGGGAGTTAAAACTTTATTAGAAATGAGATTTTGTAGAGTCAAGTCGATGAATGTAAATACTTGAGGTGTTTTTGGACTCGTAAAGAGTAATTGCTATTCATAAACTGCCTCACTATTACAAAATTAGAACTCCTACTTATAAGGACACATGAGATTGTACCACTATTCCATATTATGTAAATTGGGTCAAACTATAGCAAGTTATAAATCAGTTCAAACAACAATAGAGAAAATAATCAAGCTAGACCTAACTAGTCAACCTATCAAATGAGTTGTAAGATCCTATAAATAAAACACAAATATATAGAGCCAAATAATTATGAATTCAAAGTAAACAATTCAACAATCTAAATTTTTTTAATCTACTAACCAATTCTCCTTTGAACATTATGCAATTTCTCTAATATTAGACCCTAAAATGTGGATAGTTGGGACTATGAATATGTTGTTTTAATAAAAAGAAAAAGTATTTTGGCATATGAATTAAATGGTAAAAGATAGAGGCTACATACCTACTATGTTGCCCTTTCCCAATGCTACATACCATATGGATTTATGTTTTCCTTCACCTCTTCATGCTAATGCCTATGAATATGCTAAGGAGATTGAGGAGGAAATAGTTATAGATATGAAACCCTTAATTGTATATCATGCATATTTGCATTGGAATTTCTTTCTGTGAGGTTGAATATCCCAACCTATAATTTCTTTCTACAACCCTTCTTTTGGTACATAATTCCATGCTTGAATCTATAAGTATGGTAATTAATGTGATAGATTTAGTATAGGTTTTTATTCATGAGGAGGAGTGTTATGCAACATTTTGTCGCATCAAGTGATAACATGCTTGAATCTATAAGGATGGTAATCAATGTGATAGATTTAGTATAGGTTTTTTTTCATGAGGAGGAGTGTTATGCAACATTTTGTCACATCAAGTGATACTACCTATTCTTTGACATCTAAATCATAGAACTTTGGAAAAAAATTGAGAGAAAGTCTTCTTGGGAAGGATCAACTCTAAAAATCCCTAAATTAAAGAGTTATCGCTTATTTCTTTCTAGCAAGGTGCGACAACTTAACTTGTCACATGCTACATCAATGGAAGGTGCAACAATGTCACCTTTTGCTTAATTTTAAGGGTGTGACAACTTTTGTATAACGTGGAAAAAAAGAAGAAATTCACAAAGATTCTAGAAGAGAAACTTCGATGATGATTTGTTTGATCGGTTTGGATCTCACCTGTCTCTCCCGATTTAGTGAGATCCTAAACTCTCATCCTAACCTCCTCATGGATTCCTCTCCAATATATAAATGGAGGCATCTTCCAAAGGGAAAGGCTAATAGAGAATAAGTGATAAGTAATAAAATAATGGTGAATTGAGAATAGCTCCTAGTTTGTAATTGAGAATTTGTGAACTTAATTTTGCTCCTAAGATATTTGGGCTAAAGTGTTCAAGAGATGGTGATGGTATTAAAGGAGGCTACTTGGGTACTGGAACATTGAACTGCTGGAAGGCGTTTGTCAACGCCAAGGCTTGGTTGTAAGCTGCTTCTTGATTTATTAATACAGTTATACATTTTCCTTTCCTAATAAAGGTTGTCAATGGTTTTTATTTCTATTTCTCCTTGGCTATTTACATAAATTCATTGAAACATATATATGTTTGTTGCTTTCACTAGTTCTTCTTTATCCTTTTTACAGGTCTTTTTTCTACAAAGCATTGGATCAAGCTTGGAGATACAATCAATAAGGACAAGCGCCAGGTAAACGGTACAAGTTTTCTATCCTTTTTCATTTCATTTGAATCTAAGGAAAGGAGTGTGTTCTATCTTGTTTTGTTCTAGTTTCGGGTTCTCGAACTAGGGAGAATTGTTTATGTCTGCATTTACAAATTTATCCACAACAAAAATGGAAACCATACTAGGGAATGATCTTTTAGATTTGTTTATGTCCACATTCACAAATTTATCCACAACAAGGAGATTCAATTTAGGGTTTCTAGATTCAAGGAGGTGAAATAATTTATAGGGTTTTTATGTAGTCTTTTTGGTACAATCGAGGAGAAAAATAAAATCGAAGTGGTGTTTCTGTGTATGTTTTCTATAGTCATGGAGGAGGACAAGAACCATGTTCTCTTGGAGAAGGGAAAATCCATGAAAAGGTTTCCATGGAAGTCAAAGACGATAATATATTCATAAGGTTTCAAGGTCAAGCAAGTACCAACACTCCTTCTAAGTAGGGTGGATACAAGTAAGTGACACTCCAAATTTTTATCTATGTGTGCTCCTCATTCTCCTACATGAAGGATTTCCAAAGGAGTAGAAGGAATGGTAGGAATGAATTGGGATCCCTTTATTGTGTCCTTACATTTCTCAATCGACCCAGAATTGCACCAAACATTTTCCCTATGTTTTTCATTGGGTTATCAAACACTGTGATCTAATTTCTTTGGTATCCCCTACATCAGTCTTATCCTCAACTACACATTCATACTTGAAATCTTCCTTGGAGTGAGTGACATTGCAATCAAATAGAAGAAATTACACATACATTTTGATAGATTGAATGTAAATGTATAGGCAAGTGGAAACACTGACACCAACTCAATGTATTCCTATACTTGAGATGCTACTACAATATACACTAGCATAGTCACTTCCATCATCTCCCCTCCTAATTCGATGGATCCCTTAAACTAGAATTGGGTTGATTTCCCTAGCCAAGTTTCAATCGAAGTTCCCTAAAACCCCAATAGAAAATACACCATGGAGACGTCTTTGCAAGCTATAGCCATTGATTTTTTGATTAGCGTGTTAGTTTTCATGAACATCCTGAACATGGGTTGTGTGAAGTTGGCTTTGGTACTCAATTAATCAATCATCTTTTATCTCCATTTTTTAATTAGACATTGAATTCCCAACCTTACATGCCTCTTAATGGCCATCCCTTAGTCGATCAGATACCTACAAACTCCCAAATCAACCAACAATTTCCATTAGTCCACTAGCTAGTCATTGAATAACCAACCTGAGCTCATTAATTAACCCTTCACTTGATTCAACCAGCTAATGAATGGCTAATCAAATTTCAGCTAGGAACTGATGAACATAGAGTTGGCTCTCAATTAGATGGTATTTTTGGGCCAACCATTAAGCCAAAAATTTATCAACAACCATCTATTCAACCATCAAGGAGGAGGAGGAAACTAGAGTGGGTTTCTGTGTATGATTTCTACAATCATAGAGGAGGATAAATCTATGAAAATAGTTCATAGTATTTCAATCTGCAATTTTATATCACCCCATTGAAACCCCACCTTATGCACCCCTCCCTCCATTTTCCCAATGTCAACACATATGTTTTCATAGAATATTAAAAAAACCCTTTCCACCCCTTATTATGAAGCAATGCATTGGAATTTTCCATATTTTTAAATACCCCTTTGTGAATGTACATTTAAAGCATTGCCTAGTTAACGAATCCCCCATGATAATTTAATGGCTTGATTGTAGTACTATTTGCATTTGATTAATGGAAGTTGTATTGCAGATTTATATATGAACACGAAGCTAAATTTTTAGTTCCTAAGAGTGCTAAGAAGAGCAAACATCAAACAAATCAAGCACACACCTAATATACATAGCATTTTGTTAAAACTCAAAATTGTCAAATTTACATCAATTGTTGCATTGCATACATTAACAAATAAAAGAGAGGTGGATTGATGGTTTTGATTAAGAATGCATTGCAAGTTGGAATTTTCAAGCTTGAGCATAGTGTTCTTCACATCAAGCCTTGAAATTTTCATGTTGACTTGTGAGATTTGTATCGGAGTGAAGAGGGAGTAGATTCAAATATTGCATTTTCACCTTTCCTTCTTCAAAATCAAGTTTTACTATTACACATATAAATTTCCAACCATGAGATTGTTGATTGCAAGAAAGAGTTCATGAATGTATTGTGTCGGATTGCTTATCGTTCTTCTCCCTTTAATTGTCTATGATTAATGTCATTTGCATTTAATAGGTGAGTTTGTATTGCAGATTTGTATGTGAAAATGAGGGTTAAATTTGAAATTCTTCATACACCTAAAAGTTGCATGGAGAAAATAGAATACATCAAACAAAGAAACAATGCACAAACATGCATATTTTTCTTAAAAACTTGAAAGTGCTAAAATTGCATATCAAACATTACATATCCAACATGCAAAGCTTATTATGTTGATTAGTTTTAACAAGGAAACATTGCCATCTTGAAGCTCTCAAGATTGGGGCATTGCATTCTTCATGTTGAGCATTGAATTTTTAATGTTATACATTGAATTCATATGCTTGAACTTGGAAGTTTTTTTTTCCTACTTTAAATGCATTTGTGTGCTTATTCACTGAATGGATTCGAACTCTTGCTTATTATTGATTGTTGCATCCTTAAACTCAGGGATCCTCATACTTATGCATTGGATTTTCAAATCATTTTTTGAGTGCATTTATTTGTGCTTGGAAGCTTACTTTTTACATGTAAATTATATATATATATATATATATATATATATATATATATATATATATAACATCATTCACCAAATTATTTCAAATTGAATCTTCTCATACATTGTGTGCAATCAAAGTTTCATGTTCAAACTTGTAAAAGCTCATACTTATTTAAATTTATTCTTTGAATGATTTATGTTTGTATACAAATTTTTTTTCTAATAAAGCATTCCTTAAAATCTTTTGACACTACAAATGCAAGAATCTTGCAAGATTACAAGCTTTTCCTTTGGAAAAACTTCATTCCATTTCCAATTGAAGTATGTGGATTGAAACAAAAATGTACTAATGCAATGCATTTATGTTTCAATCTCATGTTTTAAAATCTATTTTTTCTTAATAAAACTTATTTACCAATTCCATATTTAAAAAAATATTATTTAAATATAAAAAAATTACAAGCTTTTCCTTCGAAAAAAATTTATTCCATTTCAAATTGAAGTATGTGGATTGAAGCATAAATGTACTAATGCATTTGTGTTTCATTCTCATGCTTTTAATCCATTTTTTCTCAATAAAACTTGTTTATCAATTTCATGTTTAAAAAATTATTATTTGAACATAAAAGAGTTTACTAGGAATATTTTATTAAAGTGAACTAGTTTCGTTATGGGATGAAAGAGGCTTGTAGCTTGTAAAACAAGTTTCATTAGTGTGACCCTTATTTTGCCTTTATGAAGAGTTCTTCTCACAGATAACATTAAATGGTCCTCGTGACATGATCAAGAACTTACCCATTCTCCAAATTTTGGTAGTTTTGTTGTGACTTTACTCATTCCCCTATGTGTAAAGATCAATTGTTTATGAACTTTAATGATATTTTGAAAAAACTTTAGTATTAAAATTATGTAGAGGGAATATCTTTACCATGTACTTAAGCCATTAAATTTAAGAAACAAATTTCATATTTACAATCTTATAAGAAAGTATTGAAAAGAAAAACTTGCAAGTTTGTGCAAATCAAGAAAGTGAGCAAAAATAAAAATAAAAAATCATTCGCTAAAGGAGTTTAATAAACGGAAAAAAACCCCAAAGGAATCCATTAAAAACAAATATGTAAAGAAAAAAACCCAAAGGAATCCATTAAAAAACAAATATGTAGAATGAAGAGACAAACTAATTTTAAGAGAAGAGGTTTTCACATCAATTCCTGATTCTAATTTCTCAATCATAAGAAGAAGACAATCAAATAACTAGAACCTCAAGCTTACTAAAGGAAAAAATAAGTATGCTGAATTAAATAATTTTCATCCAATACATGAAGGAAAGAGACTCTATGCTCAAGCTCCTAAGGACATTTGGTAACCACAAAATGATAAATCAAGAATAACAAAGGTTTGGATGAGGGATACTTATTGTAAAATATATCTTTTAATTCTGTTTTAATTATGTTTTGAATGAGGATAAATTTGTAAAGTTAATTAACCAAATAAAATGAGGTAGTCAAGAGTCATGAAGATAAAAAGTCAAGAGTAGGGAAAGACATAAAGATAAATGTCATTTAGGATTTTTATAAAAGAGGTTTTCACACTCTTTCCAAAAGTCTCTCTTTTTTATTTGTAAGTTATCTTTCTATGTGAAATAGAGTAATATTGTTAGTGTGTACATTATACTTTTGTGAGATTATTGATGGTTGAAATCTATATTTGTCATTCGCCATTTCCTTGGTTGCTTATGAGTTTGGATATAGTATCTTGTGAATGTTATGACAAATGAGAAGTCTCTTGATAACCAAGTTCACACTTGCTTATATTATATTATGCTAACTTGTTGAATGCGACTCTTAGTATACATAAGTTATTTTTGGTCCTCTTGCTTGGGAAGCTATCTTCCATACTGTTTGCATACTTTTTTTTTAATTTATGATCAATTTTTTTTATATGAAACATGTCTTTTTACTGATAGCTAAAACTATCTACATATGTGTGTAAATATCTTCATGTGTGTGTAAATAGAACTTAGCATGATCATGCTTTAATAATCATGCAAAGTTGTGGATGATTATAACCTATCTTTGTCATTCACTACTTGGTCGTTTCTTGTTAATGTCATGGATAAAGGGCATTTTCTTGGTTATAATCGATAACCAATTTGCTTATTATATGTTATGCTAGCATGTTGGATTTGGTATCAAGATTGGCATTTTCTCATGTTAGCAACAAGTTACATAGAAAAACACTTTTACAACCCTAACATAAAATTATTCACATAAATTATATTCTTTAACTTGCTCATGTACTTTAACATTGGTTTTAAAGAAGTTTTTCTTTTTAAATTGAAATTAATATTTGTTTCCCAACTTCAATTTTATAAGTTTTCTAAAACATTTTATTTTAAATGTGAGATTTAAACTAAGGACGGGAGGGTAACGACTTTTCCTCACAACCACTTGATTTACACTCAAATGACAATTATATTATTATGCATATATAAATATTCAAATAAAATATATATATTCAAAACACAATTAAAAATAAAAGAATTTTATAATTACCATATAAAATAAGATAAGCATAAATAGATTTTTTCCAAAATATTTAAATTTAGTACTCAAATTGATGCAATGAGTGCTAAGTGGATTATTCAAATCATGAAAATTATTCGTCAGTTGCAACAAATACTCATGATATGGATCATAGATTAATGACTTAATCTAAGGAATTAATCCAAAAACGATAACATAACATTGTAAAGTAAATAAATTTATAAATAAATATAATCTTTATATTTTTAAATATTTAATAATAACAGTTAATTTGAAAAATTAATTTTCCCTGGATGGGGTGTCTACTAGTATGCAAGCTAAAATGTCGGCAAGGGATCGTGTGGTTCATGATTTGAGTACAAGGGAAGTCACATGTTGCATCTTGGCCATGGAAAGGTCACCTCCATCATCATCCCTGAACTCTCCTTCGACCGACCTCAATAGGTTTGAGACTTGACAATACCCAATGCTATTATGGAATTGAATGTGTTCGCGCTTTCCATGAAACTCCAAATTGTTCGCATGAGGGAGAAATAGATCACTCTATCTCCCAACAGGGTTCACATTAATATGATAATAATGGTGATGAATGCTCTAATACAAGATATGATGTGAAGTATCATTATGATTGATCTTCTATGCCTTGAGGAACTCATATCCATGAGAGCACCCATCAAAATCCACCTTGAGGGTGACACAACTCTTGGTAAGTTTATTAGGAACATACATGATCCTTTGATCTTCAACTGCAACTCTCATATTATTCTGACCGTTCTGCCTACGTTTCCCCCCTGCTTGCAGGAATGTAACTCCCTCTACTTCGTCCTTCATTGTAATGGTCCTTGCGGTCTTGATCATTTTCCTTGTTCATGAATTTAAAGAAGACTCAGAGGTTGACTTACAAGTGGGAAGGGTGATCCCATATTTGGGATGCACCATGACCCAAAACTCTAAGTTCTTTCACAACCTTGAAATCTATTGGCATGTCAAGATGATGGTAGCTCTCGGGATGCTTCCAAAAGATGAATATTTTCATGATCTCAAAGGCCAAATGGAGATGTTGGATATATAAATGGAATACATGTCCAAAGTCATCACTTTTTTGGCTCACAAACATGGAGGCATCTTCCAGCCACCCATTGCTCATCTTGGGGCTACAATTGTTGGTTATGGAGCTGCAACTACTGGTCCTCATGGTGGTATTTCTGAATATGGCATTGGTCCTAGCATGAACTTTGTTATGGAACCTCGGGTTCCAAATAATTTCTAGAATATTTTCTTATGGTTAATTCATTTTTTTCCTATGTTTTTTATAGTTTTCATATATGGCCATAGCTATACTAGACATTTCAATTTTATCTTTTAGTTTCTAAGCATAACAATGACATACATGGTATACCTAATTTCCCCTCTAGGGCAGGTCTTTTTTCCTAATGAACTTGGAAGACTGTCATGGTCTTTCAAGGCCAAGAACTTGATGATTCCTAGAGTGTACAAACTGTGAATATTAAGATAGTTTAAAAAAAAAAATTAAAACTAATATTAATTAAAAAATATCCTCACACAAAAGAAATTAAAAATAAAATAGAATGGAATTTTTATGTAGAAGTATATATATATATATATATATGTATGTATGTATGT
>ML814208.1:236954-249122 GCA_009831015.1 Picea engelmannii | reverse complement strand
ATTTGAACTATAAAGAATTGCAATAGGGAGATTTCTTTCCTGTGATTTAATTCAGAACTTCAGTTCACTTCAACAAGTTTAGATAAAATGATTTCTTTACTACAACACTAAGTGCTTTTGGAATTGAGCATATATAGTGCGCAGCTATCTTTGAAACAAAATACTTCCCTGGGTTGATAATTTATGTTTCACTTGGTTGCTTGAAATTAATTAAGCAATTATAGTGACCAACACATATGACCCAAGTATTCTACTTATGAGGCACCAAAAGCACATTTAGACCGTTTCAGGAAAAGTTGGTGCTGAGAGAGTAGATGGAGAAATCAATCCACATGAGTAAGATGGTTTGTCCAGGTTTTTATATAGATGACAATATCATCAAAGAAAACTAAGACAAAATGATCGAGAAAAGGATGGAAGACATGATTCATGAGGCTTTGGAAGGTGGAGGGGGCATTACAGAAGCCAAAGGACATGATGAAAAACTCATAGTGGCCCTCATGAGTTCGAAAGGATGTCTTGGGAATGTCTTCCTCTTTCATATGTATTTGGTGATAACCCAAGAGAAGATCAAGTTTAGTAAAGAATTGGGCGCCACTCAAGTCATCCAAGAGGTCATCAATGACAGGAATGGGAAATTTGTCTTTAATGGTCAATTTGTTGAGGGCACGGAAGTCAGGACACATTCTCCAAGAACCTTCTTTCTTCAGAACCATGAATACAGGAGAAGAGTAAGGGCTCATACTAGGGCGAATAACGCCTGCATTAAAGAGTTCCTGGACCATTTTCTCAATTTCATTTTTTTGTGAAAAGGGGTGGCGATACAGATAGATATTGGGAGGAAGGCTTTCGGGTACAAGGGGAATGGAATGATCATGAACACCACGGGAAGGAGGGAGTCCTTGGGGAGTGGAAAATACCATTTGATGTTTAGAAAGGAGGGCTTGGAGGTCTTGCGGCACCGGGGGTGTCTCTGTTGCTTGTATGGCATGGAGTTGGGAAATGACACGAGAATGACCTTTTTTGAGCAACTTTTCCATGCGATGGGAACTAATGACCTCAGATGAACCAACAGTGATGCCTTGGAATTTATATTGGTGGCCTTCCTGGTCGAATTACATGGTTAATTCCTTAAAATCCATGAGAATGGGACCCAAATTCCTTAGCCAGTATGCACCCAACACAATGTCACAACCGCCCATGTCGATAGCAAACATGTGGGATTTTAGGTGGTAGTCACAGATTTGGAGATGCACATTTTCACAGCGCCCTCCACATTTCATGGAACCACCATTGGCAATCATGATTTGGAAATTTTTGACGACATGGATGTAGCAATGAGTTTCTTGGGCAATGCGGTGATGAATAAAATTATGGGTGCTTCCACTATCAACTAGAATGATGACCTTTCGATGCTTGATGTAACCTATTAACTTGAGGGT
Source organism: Picea engelmannii (assembly GCA_009831015.1). Classification (NCBI taxonomy): domain Eukaryota; kingdom Viridiplantae; phylum Streptophyta; class Pinopsida; order Pinales; family Pinaceae; genus Picea; species Picea engelmannii. The sequence goes on along the minus strand of ML814208.1, from coordinate 247,680 downwards.
TTGGAGGGCAGAGAAGCCAATGAGAGCATTGAGGGAAATGATTGGTTCCACTTCGAGAGGGTCTGAGGGAGGGGTTATGTCAGTGATTTTAGGTGACTCGGGTACAAGGGGAGTTTCGACATCCTCTTCCGAAATATCCTCAGAGATGGCCATAAAAATATTTTTTTCCTTACACTTGTGTCCCGGGAAATATTTTTCATCACAATTATAACAAAGGCCTTTGAGTTGGCATTCATCCATTTTAGCCTTGGTCAATTTTTGGATCTTTAATGGGGCGAAGGGAGTAGTGGGATTTACGAGTTTAGGGCGAGGGATAAAGGAGGGTTTACGGTTTTGAGAGGATACAACATGTTGTGCTTCTTTATCTTTTTTAGTAGCCTCCACCCAACTTGAAGGTCAAGCCATGAGGACATGGGCCCGAATCTCATCCTTGAGGCCACTGATAAAACACTCTCAAAAGAAAGCATCAGTCATGCCCTCTGTTCGAAAAGCCAGGTGCTCAAAGGTAGCTATGAAGTCTTCTAATGTTCTTGATTGTTTTAACTTTGTCAAACGGCCCAAATGGTTGGTGTCAGTGTCAAAGCGTTCATAAAGCTCAGTCACAAATTGGGTCCAAGCAATGTACCCTTGATGGGAAGTTTTTCTCCATTGCCATCATTGCCAACGTTCTTGATCTAGATGGAGAACACCATACTGGAATTTGGACAAGTCATCTGTAATTCCATATAAAGAGAAATAATGTTCCATTTCGGTGACCCAACCAGTGGGATCCGAGCCATCAAATTTGGTCACATCCACTTGCAAAAGGCGCAGGTCACATTGAAAGTGATGGTGCTGAAAGGTATGGGAATGGGAGGAATGCTCACCTTCAGTCTTTGGAGGTGCGTCAGAGAAAGGGTCATCTATAGGCATCTTCAGTTTGGTGCAGAGTGATGCAAAGACAGATTCAAGCTGGGTGGTCAGTTCTTGTTTGAATTCCTCCAATGAGGATTGCATGGTTGTATTTATGGTTGTATTGATGGATGTATTGATGGAGGAAACAGTGGCACTGAGTTGTTTCACTTCTTTTTGGGTCTCGAGGAAACCAGATTGCAAGGTGTTGAAGCGAGCTTCTAGGTCTTGGCTACGGGTATGGGCCATAAGGATGGGTGAACTGAAAAGGGGCAGGCGGGGTAAATTATTTTACCAAAAAAGGATATGGATGAATGTGATAAGGGCGAAGAGATGAATCCAATGGAATAGGTCTCAAATAATGGTGAAAAAATTTCTAGACTTTTTTTTTTTTTACACCTGCGGAGTTATACTCTGGTCTGAAGAATACTGCAGTGATGAAATCCCCAAATGATTAACCAGAAAGAAATTTGTATTTACTTGGCAACCCGAACAATTGTGCAACAATAGATCTTGTCTGTTTTAATTTGTTTATGTTTCTGTCCCCCAAGGGTTAGGTATTCAAGGTTTCTACAAACAAGGGTTTGCCCTATGCTATAGCTCTCTAATATATGTGCGGGGTCCAACAGTAGTAATCAACCCAATATCTCAGGGCACTAACTAAGGAGGATAGACCATACCCTTAGCTGTACTACCCGACTACCCAGGTACTAGAGAGTATCTTCTCGAGTGTTGTTCTCGGTGGCACTATAGAAGTCATGCGGCAGATTAGTTTATCTAAAGAGGGATCTAGGAAATCTAGGTCGATCCATACACAAGTGTTGTCTGATGCGCTACCACTCGAACGGGTACCAACATGGGTTACAAGGGTGGCCAACAGATGTGCACTTAAGAACCACTTGTATTTCCTGCATGTATGAATCCCTCAACCGTGGGTTTATGTACGTAACGATAGATCTCTGTGGCTTAAAGACGCCGGAATATGTCTCTACCCTGAAAAACGTTTTCCCACAATTTCTGCCAAGGAAAGTGCTCTGATACCACTTGTAATATACCAGATATAAAAAGCATGCAGAACAGAAATAAAATACTAGAAATGGCAAAATAATAGGAATATAACCAACATAATCTCCACAATAACACAGAAATGATATAAGAACAACAACAAAAATAACAATTTGACTCAGAAAGCAATGTTCACGGGCCTTTTCGAGGGGGCAAGCTCCAGTCAAGCAGCGCTCTGTTACAATAATCTCCAAGCTAGGGTTTTCATACCCTCGAATCGTATTTATAGTAAATATGTTTATCAAGAGAAGCATCTAGAGGAAGATCCTTCTAGAAGTGGAAGATTCTATTAGGTCTTCTTACATCCGCTTTATTATATTTTATTGAAAGGCCTTATTAATATTGACCTTTATTACATCTGAATATATTGCTCTACCTATGTGCAGGTTAGGACCCTAGCATGCAACCACAGTCAAATTTTAGCTGTAGATCTCAACATTCATCACCATATCAGTTTCTCATCCCAAAGAAACATAATAGACAACGAGAAATGAGTTAATGGATTCTCCCATCAGGAAACTTTAAACCTAGCTGAATTTATTTCAAGGCCCCATTTCCTTCACACACTATAGCTTAACCAAGCTCATTCATTTAAACACATTGAGTATTGTATCTTTCAGTTACTAGTTTTACTTATTTTCACATTTGTCCTTTTAAGCATACAACTCTGTCTTATTATTCATAGTTTCATAGTGAGAGGAGTATTAATCACTTTCTCCTTCTTTGCTTCTACCATCTATCCCTTTTGGGATTTGCTTGCTCTATTCCTTTGACAATTTCAGTCAAGTTTCATCTTGACTTTCTCAGTTAAATCAACATTGTCACAATATCAAGTCCTACTCATAATTTAACTATGAACCAATTCCTTTTGCACATTTCCCAACCATAAAATCAAATTGGTCACCATTTGTTTTCATGTCTCCTTCACATTCTATATAATTTAAAATGTAATCCATGATTCTTATATAAATAGGTTTTTCACCTCGATGTTCAATCCTTAGTAGTCATTAAGGTTATAGCTCTATTTTCCTGGAAAATTTCTTTACACGGTTCCCCCCCACAAGAACCTCTTCAACATGCAACTCTCTTGTTTCATATCCAAACGATCTTACATGACCTCAATTCTTGAGTAGCCTCAACTTTGTCATCTCAGATTCTTACCTAATATTCCATGAGGAATTATCAACATGCATCTTTATTATTCATTTAGATGTGCATTCACACTTGCACATTTATTCCATCAATTTGCATTCATTGTACTTTAATCACGCATGCGGTGTGGGTGTCCAGCATAGCAACACTTTATTGTTTCATTTCCTCATCTATTGGAAATTAATTGGTTCATCATTATTCATAACCATTCATATGCAGTCTTTAAAAACATAATCACGTTGCCTTTTATAATGGCAACATAACATCCCTTCTCATTTACCTTTCAATCAATGTATACTAGATTTTCCTAAGGAAAAATGGAACACATCCCCCTCAAGCTATTATTTCAGCAAGATAAATTATACCCTTCCATTATAGGGTCAACCATGCATCCATGGCATTATTTAGATCTAGCAAGTACAAATCTTGACTCACATTTCACTTATTCTGACATTCATACCATACCTTTAAGCATGTATATGTACATTTACATATATGTAGGTACATCACTTGCACCATTTTACCTCATTCATCCCTATTTATTGGGTCTTATTATTATTATTCTTTAAAGAGAATTTACAGTCACCCTCACGGCTAGTCTCACAAACCTATTCATTTATTCCTTCATACTAGGAAACCTTATAATGCATTCCATTAATGTACTCAAGCATCCATTTACATATATGGATGTTCAACATGCAAGCTCACTATTGCACCTTTTTCCATGTCATTATTACACATGGGCATTTCATAGTTCCATATCCTTCCTCCCAGATATATTACAACCATTTTTATGACAAGTCTCATAGGAATACTCAACACCATGTTGCCCTCTCAGTTGAGAGTTTATAGTCATATACATGATATTCACATGGAAAGTCTTGCAGACATATTTGTAACTATGTTTCCCTTTTCATATGAAAACAACTAGAAAGATAACACTCTTGCCTAAACTTCTATAGAAATATGCAACAACCCATAAATACAATCTAGGCAATTTCAACAGTGCCCCARACAACATGACAACTTATCAAGCTTMTCTTCATGCCTCARACCATTCTTGGTCCACWRACCTTTTTATCAAGGGAATMCTTTTTCYGGATCCACTCTCACTACAAATTAAGAACACCAAGCCATATTYTTATGGCTACCATMCACCTCTGAATGTCAGTCTGKCCCATTKGTCATCTAGAAATTCCCCATCACTTCSTTTACTCCATTAATAATCAACAATTCATTAGCCCWTCTATTTTATTCTCATAGGGTAATATGTAGTCAATATAACCATCATTTTACTTAAGTTTCTATACAYAGATCATCATTAGCCATATGATSCATGTCATCACCATATTTCACATCCAATAACAGACTATAATAATCATATATGAATGTTATACACATGCTCACTCTTTTCCATATCCATTTCGGCATATCCTCGTGCCCCAAGTATTTTACCCATGCTTACAGTGCAGTTGTATTCCAACTTTCTGCCATCTGTATTCACATGCACATACACATCCTTAGATTAATAGGTATATACACTCTCATATTACACTCATGAGCATCATAAACTTGCTCATGTGTTCATACCTCTTTACCTTTCCCGAGAGGTCTAGCAACAATCCACGAGACTCCTTTTTAATTGCTTAATTGGTTTATTCTCCAACAACCATTTTCTTCATTCACTGTAGGTCAAATAAAACCGACCTTACATATTTTCCATCAGTCCTTTGATCATGAGGGATCATACACATATACATGGTTTAATATTTTATTAAAGCAGTAATTATTACTCCTACAAATTCTATCAATCCATACCAATTTCCTTTCAACACAAGGAATTTTCCATAAGGGTCTTAACCCTTATATAATTAGCCATGTTTAATTACAAGATACTACGTCTGCCCTAGCAGATGGATATTATTATACTTATCAAAAAAACCCAACTCATGTCCCTTGTTTGGACTCAAGCAACTTCATAGCAGATTTTTTTCCACCTCTTCCATTTTCATTTAGGTTTTACCAATAATTCCTATCACCACATTCCTACTCATGTACGAGTAGTCATAAATTTGACGAAGGGACAATATAATTTCCCTTGCTGTAATTCAACCAGGGTTTCCAATGTGTAATTTCAATCTGTTGTCTTCCATCTTCAAGGGACTCTTACAGATAAAGAATAATCCTTTCAAGGTAGAAATGCCTTTCAACAGGCTCCTCTAAATTTTGGTATACCGGTCCTATGACTAATCTTTGGCACATCCATGCCTAGTGTTCTAACTTTCTCTGATACCACTTTGTAATAGAACCGACCCCTAAGTACCTTTTTAAGGGATGGGGTATTAAATTTTCACTTCTTCTTTCAACCTTAAATGTTCTCTATCACATCTCCATCCTCCTTTGCTCGTCAATATGAGCGAGAACTCAAAAGTATCGAGGACCAGCTAGATGTGATCTATCAAGATACAGATTATGGGTTCTCCTCAGGTTCCTCTCGAGGAAATTTGAAGAGTCTTGAGGTAAGAAGTAGACAATTGTTGGCAGATCAAGAAGCAACATGGAAGCTTAAAAGTAGAGTAATCTGGCTAGAGAATGGGGATGAGAATACCAAATTTTTCCATGTCTATGCCAAGGGGCGGAAAGCAGCGAACACAATTTGGAGCTTAAAGGATCGGGAGGGCAGATCAGTTACTTCTTTTGAGGGGCTAGAGAATATGGGGAAAATCCATTTTCAGTCCTTATTCAAAGCAGCCATGAGAGTGAGCATAGCTTATATCATAAGATTGAATTTACACTTTCCCAGCTTTGTGAATGAGGAAGGGAACCAAAATATCTATGCAGAAGTTACTGAAGTTGAGTTGAAGGAAACTCTTCAAATATTTTAAAAGGATAAAAGTCCAGGTCCAGACGGATGGACAGTTAAATTCTACATGGGCTTTTTTTATCTTATCGGAGCAGACCTACTTAAATTCATTAAGGAATCCAGAATAAATGGAAGAATTCATAGTCCTATCAACACTACCTTTATAGCTCTCATTCATAAGGTGGATGATCCCCACTCCTTTGATGACTTCATACCTATCTCACTTTGCAATTTCATTTACAAAATTATAGCCAAAATCATAGCCCATAGGCTGAAGCCACTTCTTTCAGAATCCATCTCAAAAGAATAATATGGTTTTCTTGAAGGACGTCAGATCCATGAAGCAATAGGAGTAGCTCAGGAAGGTTTTCACTGCCCAAAGACATCAAGAGCAAAAGGTACCATTATTAAGATTGATCTTTCAAAAGAGTTTGATAGGGTAAATTGGTCTTAGATTAAACTCTTACTTACTCATCTCGGGTTCGAGGTTCCTTTTATTAAGTGGACAATGGCATGTATCAGTTCAGTCTCATTTGTTGTCCTTATCAATGGGGCTTCTTCTTCTTTTTTCATTTCGGAAAGAGGTTTGCACCAAGGATGTCCTATGTCTCCACTTCTTTTCCTCCAAGTGGCTGAGGGTTTGAGTAGGGATATTGCTAATGCAGTTAGATTTGGGGAATTCCAAGGAATCCAAATAGCCCCAGGCTTTAGGATCATGAATATATTGTTTGTTGATGACATCCTTATTTTTTGCAGTGGTCAGGTTTGGGATGCGAAAGTTCTAGAAGAAATTATATCCCTCTTCCGCTCAGCTATAGGGATGCAAATAAATATACAAAAATCTACCCTCACTATCTCAAAGATGGAGAGAGAGGAAGTGGATACTTATCAGAGTCTCTTTCCTTACACATTCCAAGACATCTCGAGAAGTCTAAAATATTTGGGGTTTCAACTGAAGCCAAACAACTATCACAAAAAATATTGGAAATGACTATTGTCAAAATTGGAGAAAAGGTTAAATGGTTGGAGCTTCAAGTGGTTATCTAGAGCAAGCAGACTCACTATGACCAAAGTTTTTATGGAATCCATTCCAGTTTATTGGATGTCACTGGCCTGGATTCCAAAGGGTGTGCTGGAAAATATTAGACGGACATGTTCCCTCTTTATCTGGTCGGGTTTAGGGGATAAGTTCACTCAGCCTTAAGAAAAATGGGACCGTCTTGCAGGACCAAAATCTTTGTGGGGATGGGGACTCAAAAATATTTTTTTGTTTTCCAAGGATTTGGTGGCAAAGACACGGTGACACCTTATTTCAGTCACTAGTTTGTGGTCATTGGTAGTTACACAAAAATATATTTTCCCGGATACAGTGGAAGACTGGATCTAATCTCCAAACAAGTCAATCTAGAAATGATCGATATTTTGGAAAGGTTCGATCTCCTTTTCAGTGGTGGGGGACGGTATGGATTGGAGGGTATGTAAAGGAAACCACTTCTGTATAGGTGTTGATCCCTAGCCTAGGAGTGGGACCTCTCACATTCTACCAGATGAACTAATTAATCAACTTCACATGCAGGATATATCCCTTCTCTCCCACCTCTCTGATCATAACACAACTACCCTCTGGAATCAAGGTTGGAAAAGTGTTGCATCTCTGGGGTTAATTGGAGTTTCAATTGTCCTATTTGAAAACTATATCATAGCAATCCAGAGAAGCCACATTAGACTCTCGGACATGGAGGATGAGTTGGTATGGAAAAAGGATCCATTAGGGTCTTACAACCCAAAACTCGGCTACATAGCCTTGAATATAGACCTCCTTCAACAAAATCCCAGTTGGTGGTGGAGGTGATTATGGAAGTTAAAATGTCCACAAAAAGTCAAAATATTCATATGGGTGGCCCTAAACAAAAAATATCCAACTTGGGAAAATCTGAGAAAGCGTCAGTTTGAAGGACCGAGCAGATGTCCTCTTTGCCAAAATGATAATGAATCTACATTCCATATTCTCATCTCTTGTCCTTTTTCAAAACGAATTTGGACCGAAACTTCTGCAAGCCTCGGGCATAATTTCATTTGGGGAGGAACCACTTTGGAATAGGCTTGCAAGGCTTGGATCCACGATCCAAGGTTTAAGGAGTTAAAATCTCTCCCTCTCATTATCAGCTGGGGCATTTGGTTGGTTGGGAATGCAACGATTTTCAATGAAAAAACCTCTGTTCCAGAGACAATTGCAACCCAAAGTCTGTCCATACTGTCACATTTCCCTTAGTCAAAAGAAGGCCAGGCCTTGCAGCTAAAGCAACCAGAGGCCATCGATACTTCAAATCCCTAGGCAGACTTCGATGTGGCTTCTTAGAATCACACTTGTGGGGAAAGAGCAATTTTTCATCTATCCGAAAACCACTACTTTCATATAAAAATGGGAATGGGCCAGGGTACAAATAACTATGCTGAACTAATGGCATTGAAATTGCTACTTCTATTTTCTAGAGAGAAGGAAATTGCTCACATTCAAATCTTTGGTGATTCTATGAATGTCATCAACTAGGCAAGAAAGCTTCAATGATGTCACAATATTTTTCTTTTTCCTATTTTGGAGGATATCTTTCGTTTGATGGAGGTATTTGATTCAATGGTTATCTCCCATGTCTACGGGGATAGGAACGTGGTAACAGATGCCTTGTCAAAAGCAGGACTACAACAAACTCTGGGTCAATGACACATCACATAGTATAAAGGGGAGGAATCACATGATTTTTATCATCGACCTTTTATAGAGGTTCCAGGGCAGAGGTAGGAATGAATTTTTTTCTCTCCTTTCTTATCATTTTCATGATCGGTGCTTTATGGTCAGAACGTGTTTCCTATCTTTTTTCTCACCGAAAGATCTCATCATGCTTCAATTATTGTTTTCGGCAGTTATTAGCAACAAATATCAGATGATGTGTCACTACAGTGTAACTACTAGGTAGATGCAAATAGATTATCAACTTACATCTATGCTCTTTTCTGAAGCTCCTTCTACATGCACACATAATGCTATTACTCTACAAACTATATTCCACCCGGTTCAAAGTGATGTAAATTATTGGCTTACAGTCCTGCAAAAGAAATATTTCTCTTAAAAATCTTTTTTTGTGATCACTTATATTTGGGCCAGGGTCGAGGGCCACTTTTTTTTGTCCAAAATACACACAGGGGGTGTGTTGTGCTCTTAGAAGCACCTACAAAATGTAATTTTGTCTCTCCGGATGAATAAACTTCTGTTTTTTTCTTAGGAAAAAAAAATATACAAAACAATGAAAACTTGTCAAACAAACATGTTTGACCTCATTTGCTTCATGCACGACATTCACAGTTCTGCCCTCCCATCCCGAGAGAGTGGAAGTTATGATATTTTCTATTTCAAAAAGAGCCCAGTGTTTCAGAATCGATGAAGCGATGAAACACAAAACAACTCCTCGTGATCTCTTGTGATAATCTCCACGAGCTTTAAAGATACTCCACTTGAATACTCCCACCAATTCCTTATGTTTGCTCAAATTCTCTTTATATATATAAGCATAGTCTAAATATTCAACTTTTAGAGTTTTTACGAGTATATATATATATATAATTTTAAACTTTAAAATAAATTCTATAATTATAAAATCTCATTTTCAATTTATTATTTATTATTGTTATATGAATTAAATATAATATCTGAATAAAAAAATACATTTAAAATAAATATTGTAAAAAAATATATATTATAATATATATTTGTTTTTAATATTTATTTTAAATATATTTCTTAATTTAGATATTATATTTAATTCATATAACAATAATAAATTGAAAAGGAGATTTTATAATTATATCTATTCCAAAATTTCAAATTATATATATTTTAAATGTCCAAATTTATGAAAATCAACTAATGTGTTTTTTACACCAATATTAACAACCAATTGATGTAGAACATCATCTTCATATATTCCTTAACTCTTCAAAATGTCTTTGATGAGACATGTCACATTCTTCAAACTCAACTTCTTCATCTAATTTGTTGAAGCATTGTTTTCCTTCATGATGAATTATTTAATGTCATGTATTTATTTCGTACCTAACAAAATAGGTATATAACCTTTATATATAATTATTTCTATCGTATCGTGTCATGTCCAAACATGATATATGAAGCATATATTTTACGGTTCCAACTTGTCAAACTAATCTTATCTACTTGTGATATGTTTGGTCGCACTAGAATTAATGTACCAAATAACTTGATACCCTATGTAACCACAAGTGAAATGCTCACATGGGCTACACTAATTAGGTAATATCATACTACAGTCATTCATATTGAGGGTCTTAGAATTACTAAGCAATATATCACTCGGTAATAAGGGGGTGTGGCATACCCATCGCACACAATCCCACCCATGGGATGACAACCCACTAAAGTTGTCACTTAAAATTTTGTCTTTGAACAAGTGATCATTCCACCATGACATCACATAGAAGATGCTCATAGAGGCTTAACATTGACTAAAATGCATGTATAGATGCAATAATAAAAATGCAATGTTTAGACAAGAATGGAGCAACACAATTCATGGTAATCGATTGCTCGTGATCATAATTAATCACAATCACATACACATAATGAAAAATACATATGTTTCCATAGTAATAAATAACATATGTCAATTGGGTCTAGCCTAAGTAGTTGAGAGGAGGAGTATTATTGTTTGCACCCAGGTTCAA
>ML814208.1:194694-217534 GCA_009831015.1 Picea engelmannii | reverse complement strand
CACACACACACTTATCTATTACAGTGGATAGTCGACCAACTGACTGTGCATTTTCTCCTTTCCACCCAATCGTAGGCTCAGATGCATTCACTTTTAGCATTATATCCAGCCCCGTGCCAAGCCATGATATCACTAGAGAATATCTCTTAGGTTCTCAGTAAGATTTGAAGGTTACTCTCCTTCACTCTACTCTTGGTAGAGATTTTCCATACACCCACCTAGCTCAAAACTCTTATATGGGTTCTTTGATCCTCCTATTGCACGCACCCGTGCATTATTTTCAACAACTCTCTTCCTCAGATTCCCAGACTCTCCCCTAGTCCCCACCCTCTCTCTCCCTCTATGTGATTTTTCTTGCACGCATCACTTAGGTAGGTTCTTGACCTGTCCTTATGTTTCTTCTATCAGAAGGAAAATTGTGGGTCCATCCTGGGGACCCGTGGTGATCTTTCCTACTATCATCTAGCTGACCACTTCTTGTCCCTTCTGACATCCCTCCATACTTCCATTCATTGGGGTGGTTGGTTATTCAACTACCAACCCCTCCTCCTTAACTGACTTGTCTTGTTATCCAGACTAAGGGAAAATAATCTGAATGTTTCCAATTAATATTTCTGCAAGGTGGCTTAGTGTCCTTTAACTTAATAGAACATCTCCTCATTCCTCTAGTGATATCACGACCAATACTTTAAGGCTTCACCCATCAATCAAATTTCAACGTTTACAATTAAACAATACTACATTTACAATAATTGCAAGCCATTGCATGGAAATCATAAATTATGATTAATTAGAGGCTGGGGAAATAGGGGTGTTACACTAAATTTTTAAATTTTCTTCCTATTTCACTATGAAATAGTATGTATAAAACAATCTCAAGCATCATAGTCTATTGCCTCAAAATTTTCCTCTCTTCCAACATATCCCATGAACAAATGGGTTTCTTCATGGAAGGGACATTCATGACACCATAGGATCCACTTAGGATGTACTCCACATTGTCAAGACACATAATAAAAAATCCTCCATCTCCAAAATGGACCTTTCTAAATCATTTGATCACATGAACTAGTTGTGCTTAAGAATGATACTATTGCAAGTTAGTATTCATTTTCCTTTCATATCCTAGATAGAAGTAGGTACTTCTAGTAATTCCTTTTTTTATTAATCAATGGCTCATCCACCACTTTCTTCACTACATCCAAAGAAATTTGTCAAGGGTTCCCCCTTTCCCCTCTCCTTTTCCCGTCCATCACCAAAATATTGATAATAAAATCATGTGTTTAGAATAGGAAACATCATGGGAATAAAACTATCGAACATATCTAGGAAACCATCGATCATATTTGGGAATAGTTTCGCATATGATCTACATATCATCATAATATCTAGGAAATTGTACCACCTAGGAAACCAATGCATATGATCATATCTTGGACCTACTTTTCCATTCTACAAGATGGAAATCAACAAAGAAAAATAATTCATTAACTATAGTCATGTACCTCAGTTTTAGAAGAATATGATTTCAAAATTCCTTCCTTTCATTGTTCAATCCTTTGAATTGAAACTCGTATATCTAGGATTCCAACTTAATCCTAAAAATTGTCAGATAAATGAATGGACCTATATTATAGAAAATCCATAGCTCAGGTAACCCATTGGACTCACAAATGACTATCCAAGGAAGATGGACTTGTCTTGATTAAGAGTTTTCTTCAAGTAGTCCCTATCTATTGGTTCACTACTTCCAATCTTCTAAAACATATGTTAATGTAGGTAAGTTAAATAATATTCAAATATATGTGGAAGGGGAACATAGAAGAGGGAGGTTTTGCACTATTCCCTTGGAAATATTTATCTCACCCAAAGAAAATTAAAGGATGGGGTATTGGGTAAATTTGCAAAGTCCCTCACTACAAAGGACGCACAAAAATTCATTTGTTGGGCATGCTTTTGGAAATAAATTTTATATAGAAAATAATTGCACCATCTTCCATTGATGAATGTCTTAGGAATCCCAAAAAATAATATAAAGGTGGATCTAAATTCTGGAAGTCACTGATGCTATTGGCACACCTAATCACTAAACACCTTTGGTTGAAAATAGGAAATAGAGAAAGGGTTGGATTTGCATTAGATTGATAGAAGGGAAAGATCCAGAGTACAAATTCCAATACAATCGGTGGTTCAGGAACATGTACCTCTTTAATTTGCATCAAGTGGTAGTGAATCCTCGGAGTACTCCAAAATCCTGGCACAATACAAAAAACATAAGAATTTATGGTTGTCAATGGAAAATTTTGACAGAGATCGTCAATGGCTTGACTAAAGAAGGTCTTTGATGGTAGGAAAACAATTCTATGGGGAGGAAATCCTTCGGTTAAAACATATAGCATGATACTAGGGTAAGAATTCAACACCTAGCTATACATTCAAATGCCAAAACATGGAAATGGACAAAAATATGGAAATCATCATCCCCTCCTAAGACTATAATGCATTTGTGGATGAACATAAAGGTGGAATGTCCTAATATTATTTCTCACATCCTTTATAATTTCCTTCAAATGATGACATATGATCTCCCCTAAAAATCATCACTAGGACATTCCATTAATTGATCACATTATGCCCCATTGATTTCCTCTTAGAGCATTCATCAAGATCCTATTAATTCTCATATGCTTTATCCACTAGATAAATTTGGAGTTCCTACCAATAGACTTGATGGATTCACTATTAAACTTAGATACACCACTAATACCCACTCCAAAGGTGGTCTCTAATGTGAGAAAATGGAAGAAAAAAAGACACAATGTATTCAAACTAGATCTAGGTAGATGCATATTGAATTTCCATAGGAAGAAGTAAAGAATGTCATATTGAAATACTAGAATGAGGCTTCCATTGGAAAATTAATTTTTTTTTTTGGGGGGGGGAGCTCTCAGAAAAATCATTGAAAGGATGGGTGGCTATGAAATGGGCCAAAACTTTGAGTTATTCTCCAAAAAACCATATGGTATCTAGGCTTTTTGTGACTGTTATATTAATGTCTCAAGTAGATTGAGACATCATCAAGGCAAAAGGTCTCCAATGGAATAATTCAATTTGATTATATATTCATGAATGGACCCTAGGTTTTGGCCCAACCAAGGAGAGGATTACAAAAAATATTTATATGGACAATGATACCAAATCTCCCACTAGAATACTAGAAATTGGACATATTGTAGTAGATAGGCACCCATATTTCAAATATTATCAAGGTAGATGATCATACACTAGAAATGGAAAACCTCTTTGATGCCAAAATTTGTGTTGAAATGTATTTGAATGAAGGTCTCCCTAAAGGAATAGGCATAAAATATGTAATCATCTCACACTAGCGGTGATTGGATTTTGTAAATGTTTTTTTCAAATGATGATATTGTAGAGAAATTAACCATGTCCAAGGTGTATCATTAAAGGAAAGTTCACATAGGAACATGAAGAGGAAGAAATGTTATTGGGTAGGAAATTATTCCCTCTCCATTCTTATAGTGAAACTTCAAAAGGGTCAGACCTAGGAAAATACCCCTTGCATCCTAATACTTCCCTTCTTCCCCTTCTTCCAGATTACTCAACTCCAAAAAAGTGGAATATCTCTCCCATGTACTTAAAAATCTTATGGAAATTAGAGTTAAGGAAGAATTGATCTCTGTATTAGGGACCCAAACCTATAGGAACCACTCCCTTCTTTTGTATTCTCCCCTACACACACCCCTAAAATTTGACCCTCCTACTCAACAAACCCATCTTCCCTCTACACATCACAATCTAACCTATCATGTTCCCCATCTCTTTATTGACCTCAACCCTCCTAATGTAGAGATCCCCTTTGGATTCACCAACCTTCATCACTTGGCCACTTCATCCCTTTAAAAATAAATAAAAACAACTCATATATATGACACCCACTCTAAAGAAACCCCCCCCCTCCCTCACTCTTAGATCCTATTAGGTGGGCTACAACTGGTTCCTTTCTCAGGCTAAGAAAAACATAAAGCGGGCAAGATTTATAATATAGCCAAGACTATCTCCTGAGAAGAATTTGATGTTCAACAAGGACATCAACAAACTATCCATAGAGAACTTAGAGAAATGGAATCCCTAAAGGTGTTTAAGTAATGAAAATTTTCTCTATAAATCATAGGGGCTTGGGATCAACCCAGAAAATGAGATCCTTGTGGAGATTACTCTTTGTACATCAACCAAGCCTCTTTTTTATTCAAGAAACCATGACAAACCTAAGAAATATTTCTCATATTGGCTCTTTTAATGTGTATCCTCAATTTTAATCTTAAGAGGCTTTGGCATAGCCTAGAAGAACAATGGAAGAACAAATTCCACGTAGTAAGCAATGCAAAGGTTCTGCACTACTTACATATCACCCTATTTTCTGATTGTTTTAATAGGAATATTGATCTTCTCAACATTATGGTCCCCACCAATATTGATTACCATTCTAGAAGTAAATTGTGGACCAGGGTCTTCTATATTCCCTAATTCATACTTGGAGGGAATCTAAATTTGATATTGAACATTGCAGAAAAATGGGGCCCAAAAGCCAAACAAGACCAGCTTGTTGATTTTTTCTTAAATTTTTTTGAACAAGTAGATTTGGTAAATATCAAACCAATCACACTTACAAATGCATGGTAAAATAAGATAATGGGAGACTTAGTTCATTGGTAAAAAGATAGATCATTGTTTTTATCAAGGAATCATTTTTTAGTTCTTTTCGATTATTCAAATCTAGGTTCCAATACTCAGGGGGTTCTGATGATGTAGCTTTTGTACTTGAGTTGGATAAGTACCACCCAAGGATCGATACCTACCCCACCATTCAAGTTCAACCCACATTGCCTCTCACACCTAGAGACTTATGTATGAAAAATCATAGAGGATTGTAAGCATATCACATGGCACCAATAAGATCCATTGAATTAATTTCAAAGAAACTTGATCTTGGTAAATAGAATCTCAAATGAATGGAACAAAGAGAATTTTGGAAACTCTAATTTTGATTGAAGGAGGTTGAACGCCATATCACAACAATGCATGAGAAATAATGCAAAAATAATTTCAATTTGAAGATGGAGGAAATCTTGGAACTTGGTAAAGAAAGAAACACCCTACTAGCTTGGGACGAAGCTTGCTGACATATGAAGATTTGTGCAATTTGTCTCCAAGGATATAAGAACATATCCAAGCAGCAATTCAAAATGCATGCAACACAATTTGGAGAATTTCAGTCCATCTAGGTACTATCTGTGAGAATTTTGAATCTATAAGTAAAGTAGGCATGTCACATTACAAAGCACTATACACCTAATCTCTTGAAGAAACTTTAAGAAGTGTACTATCTGTTGCCTCAAAATTACCCAACTAGATAAATGAGCATGATAGAAAGAACCTAATGACACCAATCCATAAAACTCAAGAGAATATTTTTGAAACTCCAAGAAAAAAGTCTTTGGGGTTGGATGAACTTTCCATTGAATTTTTTGAGGGCTTTTGGGAACTCATAAACCAAAATATTATACTAATCATTAAACTATCCAAAAATAAGTCCATATTATTCATGCATTCAACTCCACCTTCCTAGTAGCTATCCCAAAGGTTACAAACCCCACTAACTTTTATAGTTTTCATCCTATTTCACTATGAAATTGTATCCGTAAAATAATCTCAAGCATCATAATCTTTTGCCTCAAACCTTTCCTCTCTTCTAACATATCCCGTGAACAAATGGGATTTATTCGTGGAAGGGACATTTAGGACACCATAGGATCCACTTAGGAGGTACTCCACACTATTAAGACACATAATAAAAAATCCTCCATCTTCAAAATGGACATTTCTAAAGCATTTGATCACATGGACTAGTTGTGCCTAAGAATGATACTATTGCAAGTCAGTTTTTATGGGCCTTTCATATCCTAGATAGAAGTAGGTACTTTCACTTGTTTTATTTATTAATCAATGGCTTAGCTAGCACTTTCTTCAGTGCATCTATAGGACTCCATTAAGGGTGCCCTCTTTCCCCCCTCATTTTCTTGATCATCACCAAAGGATTAAGTAGACTTATAAATCATATGGTCAGACTAGGAAACATAATGGGAATAAAACTATCGAGCACTATCTAAATAACTCATCTCAGGTTTGTATATGATGTTCTCTTATATGGAAATGGTTCCACCCAGGAAACCAATGCATATGATCACATCTTGGATCTATTTTTCCATGCTACATGGATGGAAATAAACAAAGAAAAATCATCCATTCACTATAGTCATGTACCTTAGTTTTAGGAGGAGATTTAACAATTCCTTCCTTTCATGTTTCACACCTTTCAACCGAATCTCATATATCTAGGATTCCAACTTAATCCCAACAATTATCAGATAAATGACTAGAACTATATTATACAAAAAGTGATAGCTCGGGTCACCCATTGGACTCACATATGGGTATCCAAGGAATCCATACCTATCTTGATTAAGTGTTTTCTTCAAGAAATCCCTATCTATAGGTTCACTATTTCCAATATTCTAAAACATATCTTAATGCAGGTAAAAAAAGTTTCTTCAAATATATGTGGAAGGGGAACAAGGAAGAGGGAGGTTTGGTACTAGTCCCTTGGGAAACTTTATCTCTCCCAAAGGAAATTAAAGGATGGGGCACTGGGTAAATTTGAAAAGGCTCTAACTATAAAGGGCACATGGAAATTAGTTGGAAATGCCTTTGGAAATAAATTTTATATAGAAAATAAATTTCACCAACTTCCATTGAAGAATGGATTAGAAATTCTGAAAAATCATATAAAGGGGGATCTAGATTCTAGAAGTCACTAACATTATTGGCACACATGATCATAAACCGCCTTTATTTAAAATAGTGTTATCACACAAGTTTTATGTTGGTAAAATCCAAACCCAACCACCAAATGGCAACAAATTTGAGAACACCTACCCACAGTCACCTTAGGAAAGTATTCTTGTCACTTTAGAGATGATAGAATCACCTCAAGGGGGAATCCTGGTGACCCTAGGGGGAAATGAGATGGAAAGTGAGATGTATGAATGGATTCCCCTATATGTCAAGTTACTAAGTGTGGAAATGGATTGAATGAGGTCTTGGTGGTGTTGATGGGGCTTAAATCCCCTCAGTCAACAGCAGGAACCAAACCCGCCACTGAGGCCCAATTAGACTCTGCAGCATTTGGAGTGGAATGGTTTTCCAGATCTTGCAATATGGCCAAATTATCGATGAGATTTTGTGTTTTTTGGTGAATTCTCTTCCTTTGGTTAAGACAAATTTTTCAGTAAATTCTCTTAGGTGGGGCAGGTACAAGAGATGTAAGCCAGTATAAACCAACTTGAAAAATATAGGACAAGAGTTTTAACTATTGGGAAGGGGTCGAACTTGGGATAACCCGCTACTCGAACATGCAGACAACGATCCTATGCCAAAGGGATTAGTAATAATTCTTTAACCGAAAGAGCATCCAACTATTGTCTTAGAAAGATACGTAACATAAAGAAGACGCATATATGATCAAGATCAAGGTAAGAAAAATAATTCATCTACCGATACATTCATCACATAGCTGAGGTAAACTACTTAGCATAGAGAAAGAAACACAACTGTAATCAATGTCACGGTAAGCCAAATAATTCATCTACCAAGACATTCATCACATAGAAGCACAATGATTTACTTTCATCATTTAAAGCAAGGAACCTTAAAACATTGCACCAAATAACTTGACAATAGAACTAAATGCTCTTACTCATTTACGCAACATTCATGGAACGGAAAGGAAGTAATTCTTCTCCAACTCCAATCACATACATCTGATGAAAATAACTCGTCTCTAGTCTAGAAGGACTTATTAATTCATAGCAGTCTCAAAATAATTATCAACAACCAAAAGAAAATATTTCTTACAACAACCATCGACCCTTCGACCATCGGTCGATGTTCCTATTTATAATATAAAGTCTTAACAGTAATTAACAGTATAATACAATTTGATCTAATCAAGAATCGCCACGTGGTGTCATTATCTGATAGTCTTTCAACAGTCCACCCAAGTTGTTTCTTGGAAAGGGTGGACTCTTTCATAATCAGACCATCTCATAAAGAGTTCTTCACAGGTGTTGGCCCATGGAAACCTATGTTGTTCCATCGGAGAGACATAGATTACCCTGATGTCTGTTGTGTGCACCATATATTTTGCGAGGTTGACGTTCAACTTCTGGAGTATGGATCTATCATTGGTTGGATGTCCTGCAAACTATTGTACTTGCTCGGGATTTGCATCGATGACCTTTGCACATTCTTCGACTCATGACGCATCTTGTTTGGTGCACAACTTGATCATTCCGCTTAGGTCGATTAATACAAGATGCCGAAATCAGGAGCTTGACATACTTTGTCTCTTCGGTGATTCTTTCAGTTCTTCGGTGGGATCATAGGACAGACTCTGGTCGGTGATCGGGAAGGTTCTTCCTGCGATTAAATAGAAGTAGTTTAGCGATCAAGAAACCCATGATCTGACATAAATAAACAACAGATCAACACGTACCTATGCAGCTTGCTAGTCTCAGTCATTTTTAATACTTACGTGATCCCAAACGCTTCCTTCAAGTGACCTGTGAAGACGTCGCTCCTCTTTGGTATAAATGAACACCTCAACATGTTGTAGTGTGTCTAATCAAGTATGATAGACATGAATGTATAATTATCATAGTAATTACTTGACCTTTGGGAAAAAGGGCGTCGAGGACGAATTATGCACGTGTGTGCTCCTGAGAGGTCGGATATCGTATGGAGAAATTTGTTAAATGCCTTAAGAACTCATACCACCAAGAGTGCCAAGCGTCATTTATAAATAAAGGAGGTTCAAAAGTTCAAAATGGATCAAAAGGGTCGTACTGCATGCTTTCCTCCAACCCTGATCAATGGTGCTTTCATGTTCTAGATCGCATCCATCGATTAGCTATGGTGTGCCAAATTTTTTTAAACATCATGTCACGAGGCACGGGCATTATGCTGGCAAGCCTAGTGTTGCTCTTTGATTTCCCTATAAACCCAATATTTTTACGAGCAATCCTTCTTATATGTCGAGCTCATATTCCCTAGGGATCTGGTTTGGTAAGTCCGTCTTGGCGATGTCCAGTTGAGTAATCCTTTTCCATCTGCGGATGCCTTGAGTCTCTTACGCTTTGCGATTATGGGATCTCCTTCAAACATGGGACGAGGTCCACGAGGCATCCAAAGTGCGAGGTCTCAACCCCAACGCACTTGGGACTCCTTCCTGTGGGCTTCAAGAGGTACAACTATCTGCTTGGAGGCAGCGTCAGCGTCTAAACATGGGCTTGGGGTGGTCGTAGATATGTCCAGGAGAAATAAGTTGGAGACTGCACCTTCTCCGGGACTGAAACTGTGGAGAAGAGGAAGGCCTAAGAAGAAAAATCGGGAAGGAGAGGGGGACCACTCCAAGGCCGAACTGAGTGTGCATCCAACCCTCAAGGAGTCTGTAATGCCTATCGATCGTTCAGAGTTGGTCGGGACCGCTGGCAAAGGAAGAAGAAGAATAAAGGGGAGGGCCGAAGAGTCGGGAGCTTCCGCCGAAAATTCCACTCAGAAACTAGAGCAGGCTCAAATTGCAATAGCCGAGCTTTACCAAGAGAATAGGGAAATGCGGCGTCAGTTGGCAGAAAAAACCCAAAGGGTACCGCTGACGCAAGGTCGCATGAGGAGCACTGTTTGGTTGCAAAGACAACTTAGGGAAGCACAAGACAGGATCGTGGAGTTAAACAAGGTGCATCAGATGGCGACGACAATGGAGCATAAGACACCACCAAGCGCAAAAGACAACTTGAGAGAGGACCAAAACATAGGAGATACGTAGTTAGCAGGTTCTTTCCCTATGTTACTGGAAGTGTGGCTTAACACCTCTTTGTCTCTCTTCTTTGTAAAATTTTGTAATCTCACGACGATCGGGCAGGTTAGCTGAGTCTTCGGGGTTGTCTAATCGTATGTAAACCAAGCATGACGGAGGTTTTTTATTGTATATAAAGAAAAGTTTAAAAGTATCATGCTGTGAATGAAACATGTATTCTTCTTTAACTCTTTTGCATAAAATATTAGATCTTTTGGAACCATTGTTATTACGTAGCGAGTTTGTTAATGTTTTTCTTTGTAAAACTTTGATATATTTAATTACTACTTCCGCGAGATTATAGATTTGGTTAAAAAACAAAAAATTAATCATGGAAAGATATTTGGCTAGAGGATAAAAGTCATGCTTGGAATTTCACTTGTACCGAGAGTTTTTGAGAAAAGACTAGAGGTCACAGCTGCCGATACTGAGATTCATTGGAGCGATTAATTAGTTCCCTCTTGCCGATATCAAAACTTATTTTCGGGAGTTTGGTGGTCGGCAGTGTTACTTTATCTATGTGCGGTGCTTATAATCACACTTTTCTACCGAAGCCAAAAGAATCGGCCTTCGGCAAAATATTTTTGGAGGCTACATTCGTAAAAGAGATACTCTTATCGACCGACATCGAAGAATGTCGGCACTTGACTACTTTGACTTCCCATACAATTTTCGTTGCCTTAATATTTCACCGATGTCGAATTTCTCAAGTAAGCCAGGAGAAATTTGGGTCGTTGGTTCCTTGATCAGTCGTGGTGTTTCTCAATATGGTTCTTAATATGCTCAAGAGAAACTATGATATGAAACATATCAGATAAGAAGATTATAAGGCTCAAACCATGATGAAAACAATCGAAGGTAGAAGACAAGGTGGTACCCAAAAGGAAGTGGTCACAGAACTTTTAGGGTGTGTTGAACACTCAACAAATGGCGATTCATTAGGCAAACGCAGAATCTTTGTCCCATAAAATAGATATATCCGGTCCTTCTTTTATTCATGCCAACTGGAACTATATATGTATTATATATATATATTGTGTTGTTATCATTGGAAGTACTACTTTAGGGCTTGGCCGTTTACCGGGAGGGCGTCAGGTTCCCCTCTCAGATTTTGCAAACGATAATTACTTACCCCGATCTTCTCAGACACCTGAAAAGGCCCAAGCCATAGGCTCTGAAACTTGGAATGATTCCCGTTGGGTTCATTTACCTTATCCCACTTTAGAACTAAGTCTCCTACTTCAAAATTCTTTTCTTTAACCTTGTTCTTATTGAACCATCTTTTCACTATCTGCTGATGGGATAAAAATTTAGAGTTAGCCCTTTCCCTCTTTTCCTCTAGCATGAGAAGAGTGTTGATTCTTTGTTGCATGGTCAAGGATTTATCATCATTAGAATCTTGGGCCAATTGGAGATATGGAAGATAAAGCCCATTCGGGAGAATGGCTTCTTGTCCGTAGACTAGGAAGTATGGGGAATTTCTTATAGCCTCTTTGGGTGTGACCCTGTCAGCCCATAGTGAATTATGGAGTTGGTTATGCCAATTTATATGGTTATCCACAACTATCTTCTTTAGTATTCTCACTAGATTCTTATTGGTTGACTCCGCCACACCGTTTCCCTAAGGGTAATAATTTGCAGAGTACTTGATTATGATTCCTTTGTCCAGAGAGAACTCTGTCAATAGGGTAGAGGAGAAGTAGGATGCATTATCAAAGACCACTACGAAAGGAACGCCAAACCTTGTAATTAGTTGTCGTTCTATAAATTGGATGACTATTTTCTCATTTACATGGGTCAAAGGGATGACCTCTGCCCACTTTGTGAAATAGTTGGTGGCAGTAAGAATATACTTGTGCAATTTCGAAGAATTGGGCGTAATATATCCTATGATATCCAACCCTCACTACTCAAATGGTCTAGAGATAGTTATAGGCTGAAGTGGGATTGTTTCCATTCTCTCCTTGCCAACACTTATTTGACAAGTCTTACAATTCCTGGCGTAAGCATGAGCATCTTTGAACAAAGTGGGCCAGTAATAGCCGGCTCTCAAAAACTTATGAGCGATGGTGTTTCCTGCAAAATGTCCCCCAGCGGGGCCGTCATGGAGTTCTTTCAGCACTTTATCAGCGTCTTCGCATTCGAGACATCTCAGTAATACCTCGTCATAGTTGATCTGAAAGAGTACCGAATTTATGAGGCAATATTGTGTGGATTTTAGTCGGAGGGCTCTCCTTTCTCTAGGGTTGAGGTTTTCGGGACAGGTCCCGTGATGTAATAGATGAGCCAAATCCTTGTACCAGGAGTCCGGTCCCGATGAAATGTAGGCTGCTTCACCACACCATAGTGCTATTTCATTATCCCACCCTGGATCTTGGTTTGCTTGATCTTGAGCTTCGGCTGCGAGCTTGCACAAACCTTATCCTTTTACTAACTTGGCGGGTTTTATATCTAGATCAAATTCCTAGACTACTGCCATCTAGTTCCCTCTTCTTTCTCCCATTTCTTGTTGGGTAAACAAGGATCAGATTGCGGGGTGTGGAAAAATCACCTTAGTGTGATTCTTGAGGATGTATGACCTAAAATGATTTACTTCTTTATAGACCGCGTAGGCCTGCTTGTCTATGGCAGGGTAATTAAGCTCAGCTCCTTGAAGGTTGGTGATCATGAATGACACTGGGGCTTCGTTGTTTTCATCTTCCTTCTAAGTCAACACTGCAACTAGTGATTGGTCAAAGGAAAAAGTATAAAGGTTAAAGTCTCCATTGAAATAGGGACTTCACAATACCGGGGCCCAGGATATGGCAGGTTTGATATTGTTGAAAGCATTTTTTCATTCATCATCCCACTTAAACTCGGAATCTTTGAGAATCATTTTTTGTAAGGTTTTAATAATTTCGGCGAAGTCGGGGGTGAATTTCCTTACGAAATTAATTTGCCTGAAAAAAGACTGCATAGCCTTCTTGTTATGGGGTAGCGGGAGTTGAGCTATGGCTTTAATCCTTTCAAGGTCTATGCGAATTCCTGCTTGAGATATAATATGACCCAATAACTTACCTTCTTCAACACCGAATATAGTTTTCTTAGCATTGAGTGATATACTGTATTTTTGGCATCTTTCAAAAATCTGAGTTAAGTGTTGGATGTGTTCCTCTCTATTCTTCGAATACACCGTTACATTGTCTAAATATAGCACCATGCACTTACCTATAAGTCCCCAAAACGCCACATCCATTGCCCTTTGAAAGTTCACTCCTGCGTTAATCAAGCTGAAAGGCATGTGTTTATAAGTGAAGGTTCCCCATTTGGTCCGGAAGGTAGTTTTTAATCGGTCTTCCTCTGAAACCAACACTTGGTTGTATCCTGAGAAACCGTCTAGGAGGGAGAAAATTTCTGAGCTCGACACAGTCTGTAGGAGTTGCTCCATTGGTGGGATGGGATAATTTTCCTTTTCTGAAGCTCTGTTGAGATTCTGAAAGTCTACGCTTAATCAAATTTCTCCTGACTTTTTTCATACTGGAACAACGTTCGCTACCCAGGAAGAATGTCTAACTTGGAAAATTATCTTCGCATCTAAAATCTTCCTTAACTCTTGATACATTAGGGGTTCCAAGGATGGGTGGTTCTTTTAGAGTTTCTGTTGAAAAGGTTTGACTTTGGGTTTCAACGGGATGGTGTGTTGAATGATGCGGGTATCATACGTTTTCAAATATTTATAGGACCAGGCAAACACATCCTGGTATTGTTTGAATAATTTTAGGTAGGCTTTGCTCTCCTCTTTAGATATCATTTTGTCAATATTTACATGCTTTGGGTTGTCTGGGGTTCCAAGATTTACAATTTCATGGACGGGGTAGGAGCTACCAGTATTTATGTTTTTAGGTCCTTTGAAACGTTCCTTTAGATCAAACAAATTCTCTAGATTTGCTATCCCTTTTGGAATTGTGTGAGCCTTTGGTTTATCCATGCGTTGACCCTCCCGAGGACTAGTTTCCGTTAGTTTCTCTTGGAATTCTTCATCGTCAATAGCGAGGTCTTTGAAGTTGTCTTGATTAGTCAAGAAGCTTATGATCTGTTCACCCCCCTCAAAGACTTTCCAATTGGAGATATTATTAGGTCCTGATGTCTTGTAGAGCAGTTCTACAACGAATCGAGAGGCTTCGTAATCTTCTAAAGGCGAGAGTCTTGAGGCAGCGGTGGCTAAGGAGTTAGCAAGGATTTTCTTCAATCTGGGGATCGCAGTGATATTGAAAGCTTCAAAGCGTTCTATCAGCCTCTGCACCTCCTACTGGTAGTTCTTAAGATGAGGGGATTTGCACTGTATAGTGTTTCTCACTTGTCTAATAATGATTTCCAAGTCTCCGAACACCTCTAATTCCTTGACATTAAGATCTATGGTTTTCTTTAACCCTTGTACCAGGGCTTCATACTTGGAAGTGTTGTTGGTGCACTTGAATTCTAGTCTACAAGACAAGAAATGGCGTTTACCCTTTTGATTGATGAGGATGCACCCTGCTCCCGAACCCCCTTGTGAATTGGATCCATCAAAATGAAGGGTCCAAATTTGTGAGAGATGATTTCCATTCCAATCAGTGTTCTTCTCTTCGATCTTTTCTTTTGGAAGACCTAACACTAGGTCTTGACAAAAGAGAGAATCTTCCCTTGGCATCGAGAATTCTTCTTGAAAGATCATCTCGGAGCTTTAGGTAAGCGAAACATCGGACAAGAGAGGGGAAAAATTGACAAAGTGAGAATCACAAGAATAATTCCCTAGTATGGGAAAATCAGTAGAGGCTTGTTTGTTCAGGGTTTCCAGGTTAGTGACCGTATGTTTCAGGTATCTTTCCCTATTGATTTTGATCATGTTCTTGTATCCCTTAAGTGCTAGACAAAGGTGTGCCCAGTCTGTGCTGAAGTATCCGTTTATTTTTTCAGACCAATCTCGGCTTAATAATAGCCCATATGCCTCAGGGATATCCACCACAATGATGCCAATCACCTGCATGAAATTAGGATGAGTGGCTACTGATCATCACATCTTTGAGTTCCCCCATGACTTTGACCTGGGTCTTGTCCAGTTGTATGACATGCTTATCACTTTTTAGAGGGACAAAACCTAATTTGTTACAAACGGCCAAGGGCATGACATTGGAAGATGCCCCAGAGTCTACCAGATAGTTGTGGAGATTCATGTTGAAGACTTTGAATGTTAAAAGGAAAGGTGGTACAAAAGTCCTCTCCTTCCTGCCTTCTGAGTAGGTGTTTATCGTTGGTTTTCTTGCCAAATCCATAGGGTGAAGATTCTTCTCCTGACCATCACCGGTGGTAGGGTTTTCTACTGAACTTAGAGATTGCAATAGAAGGTCTTTCTGCTGAGGGATTCTACATATGTCCATAACCGATACATTATCTTTCAGCTTCTTCAAATATTCTACTACATTGTAATCTAATTTATGAGAATCATGAGTATGGATACTTATAGGATTTTTATCGGGAGCGAAAGGCATTCTCGAGCGATCGGGAGTTAATTTACTTTGTGAGGCACGTGTGGCATCAGTATCTAGGCCGAGTTGATCCTTACTACGTGTTTGTACCACCGATATCTCTGTCAGTGATTCCTGAGGTTTAAACAGATCATCCGAAGACGTGATCACGTCGCGATCCCATATCAACATGGCTGTGTCTTGTGGTGGGTCAACCTCTTCCTGATCGACAATGTTAAAGGCTGAATTGTTGGATGGTTCAGTCAGAGAGACTTCGCCTAGAAAGAGATTGGCCATTAAATTCATGGCGTGGACCCACTAAGGATATTCCCTTTCTGAGTGGTTCTCTTGGTGGTATGTACAGAAAGAATCAGATGCGACATTCCCTAAGTCCATGTTTAGGTTGGCTGGGGGAGGTTCAATTGCTTTGAAAGGCTGGTTTCTTTTAAAGAAAGGATTATAGGATATTTGGCCTTGGTTTCCCTCACCCGCATTTCTTTTCATATCTATAATCTCATTTGATAGTTTCTTGACCATGCATTGCAGGTCTTCTATATCTCCATTACCCTTATCAGGAGTTGATTCAACCGACTTCCCCAGTGGTCTAGTCAAGAGGAGTCCTCTCCTGGGAGGTGGCTCGCTCTCTTTTCTCGCTAGAGATGCCTAGCCTTCTTTACACCCTTTCATCTAGAACTGTATCATCTTGGCCTCTTCGAAATTATCCGCGAGGGTTTGCTTAGCGGCTCTTTTAACAAACATGGAAATAGAGGCCGGAAGCGCGTTGGCATAGACCTCGATTTGCAACTCTTGAGCCGGTTTCGCCACAGGCTGGAATTTGTTTAGGATAGTCATGAATATTTGATTAAAATCTTTGACCCTTTCCTTTGGGGTCATTGTGGCTACGAATAATTTGGTCATAAGGGCTCCCGTGGTAGTTTCTTCGGCAAATTTGTCTAGGAAGTCCTTTTGGAACTTAGTCCAGCTGGTTATGGATCCTACTGGCAAGTTAAAATACCAAGTGGAAGCTGAGTTCTCAAACATGTAGGGGAAAAGTCTGCATACCACATCTTTATGTTGAACGTTCATAAGCCTGATCGTGAGTATGAACTTCTTGATATGATCTTCGGGCGATCCTAACATTTCAGGATCATACTTTGGGAGAAAATTTTTCGGGTGTCGAGGGATATTGTGTATTCGTCCAGGGACGACCACGACATCCCCGACCAACCAGGGTTGGTTGTCTTGAAGTGGAACTTCCCTCTCTTCTTCTCGATCGTTGTTCTCTTCCATTTCTTTGGAGTCGGATTCAGGTTCTTCCTCTTCTAAAATATCATTAGGTTCGGAGATGTCGCTGGATGGCGTCTCGGGTATGAGGTCAAGAGGTTCTTGGATTTCAGTGATTGCGAAGTCTATTAAGTCTTCGACGGAGTGTACAAAAAATTCATCGGGAGTGCTGACTACTAGTCTGCTTTTTTGTTTTCTTTGAGGGAGGATGGGGGTGAAGGGAAACACACTGATTTGCCAGGCGTAGGCTCTAGTAATCCTTCTAAACTATTTCACTTCCTCTTGAGGGAGGGTGTAAGGTATTTCAGGGTAAAGATGTCCTTCCTCAGAGTTGGGTGATTTATCCGCTTCGAGAGTACTCCGTAAAGGTGGGTTGTCTGTTGGATGACTAGACACGCATGTGGGCTATTATGAATCTATAGGTTGTTCAAAATATCATATAACTTACATATTTAACCATTCATTCTCGGGCCCTCCTTCTAGCGCCATTTCTGTTGATGGGGCTTAAATCCCATGATTCAACAGTAGGAACCAAACCCACCACCGAGGAACAACTAGACTCTGTAGTGTTTGGAGTGGAATGATTCTCCAGATCTTGCAATCTAGCCAAATTATCAATGAGCCTTTCTATTTTCTGGTGAATACTCTTCCTTCGGTTAAGACAGTTTTTTCAGTAAATTCTCTTAGGTGGGGCAGGTACAATAGATGCAAGCCAGTATAAACCAACTTGACGAAGATAGGACAAGATTTTTAACTATTGGGAAGGGTTCGAGCTCGGGATAACCTGCTACTTGAACAGGTAGACAACAATCCTATGCCAAAGGGATTAGTAATAATACTTTAACCGAAAGAGCATCCAATTGTTGTCTGAGAAAGCTACTTAACAGAAAGAAGACACATATATGATCAAGATCAAGGTAAGCAAAATAATTCATCTACCGAGACATTCATCACATAGCTGAGGTAAACTACTTAACATAGAGAAAGAAACACAACTGTAATCAATGTCACGGTAAGCAAAATAATTCATCTACCAAGACATTCATCACATAGAAGCACAATGATTTAATTTCATAATTTAAAGCAAGGAACATTAAAACATTGCACTAGATAACTTGACAACAAAATTAATTTCTCTTACTCATTTATTGCAACATTCATGGAACAGGAAAGGAAGTAATTCTTCTCCAACTCCAATCACATACATCTGATGAGAATAACTCGTCTCTCGTCCAGAAGGACTTCTTAATTCATAGTAGTCTCAAAATAATTATCAACAACCAAAAGAAAAGAGTTCTTACAACAACCATCGACCCTTCGACCATCGGTCGATGTTCCTATTTATAATATAAAGTATTAACAATAATTATCAGTAAAATACAATTTGAGCTAATCAAGAATCACCACGAGGAGTCATTATCTAACAGTCTTTCAATAGTCCACTCGAGTTGTTTCTTGGAAAGGGTGGACTCTTTCATAATCAGACCATCTCATAAAGAGTTCTTCACAGGTTTTAGCCCATGGAAACCTGTGTTGTTCCATCGGAGAGGCATAGATTACCCTAATTTCTATTGCATGCGCCCTATATTTTGTGAGGCCGACGTTCAACTTCTGAAGTATGGCTAAATTGGCTTTGGTTGGATGTCCTACGAACTTTTGTACTTGCTCAGGATTTGCATTTGTGAACTTTGTACATTCTTTGGCTCATGATGCATATTTTTCGGCGCATAGCTTGATCATTCTGCTTAGGTCGATTAATATCGGGATGCCGAAATCGGGAGCTCGACATACTTCGTCACTTCAGTGATTCTTTCAGTTCTTCGATGGGATCACAGTACAGATTCTGGTCGGTGATCGGGAAGGTTCTTCCTCTGATTAAACAGAAGTATTTTAGTGATCAAGCAACCCATGATCTGACATAAATAAACAACAGATCAACACGTACCTGTGCAGCTTGCTAGTCTCATTCATTTTTACTACTTACGTGATACCAAACACTTCCTTCGAGTGACCTGTGAAGCCGCCGCTCCTCTTTGGTATAAATGAACACCTCAGCTTGTTGTAGTGTGGCTAATCAATTATGATAGACATGAATGTATAATTATCACAGTAATTACTTGACCTTTGGGGAAAAGGGCATCGAGGACGAATTATGTGCATGTGTGCTCCCAAGAGGTCATATATCATACATAGAAGGTTGTTAAATGCCTTCGGAGCTCGTACCACCAAGCGTACCAAGCATCATTTATAAACAAAAGAGGTTTGGAAGTTCAAAAAGGATCGAAAGGATCGTATTGCATGCTTTCCTGCAACCCCGATTGGTGGCGCCTTCATGTTCTGGATCACATCCGTTGATTAGCTGCAGCGTGCCAAATTTTTTTAAACATCATGTCGCGAGGCATAGGCATTATGCTGGCGATCCTAGTGTCTCTCTTTGATTTCCCTATAAACCCAAGATTTTTATGAGTAATCCTTCTTATATGCCGAACTCATAGTCCCTGGGGATTTGGTTTGGTAAGTTCATCTTGGCGACATCTAGTTGAGTAATCCTTTTCCATATGCGGATGCCTTGAGTCTCTTATGCTTTTTGATTATGGGATTTCCTTCAAACACGGGATGAGGTCCACGAGGTAGCCGAAGTGTGAGGTCTCAGCCCTAGCGCACTTGGGACTCCTTCCTGTGGGCTTCAAGAGGTACAACTATCTGCCCGAAGGCAACATCAGTGTCTAAAGATGGGCTTGGGGTGGTCGCAGATACATCTGGGAGAAATAAGATGGAGACTGCGCCTTCTCCGAGACCAAAACTGTGAAGAAGAGGAAGGCCTAAGAAGAAAACTCGGGAAGGAGATGGGGACCACTCCAAGGCTGAACTGAGTGCACATCCAACCCTCGAGGAGTCTGTAATGCCTACCGATTGTTCAGAGTTGGTCGGGACCACTAGAAAAGGAAGCAGAAGAAGAAAGGGGAGGGTCGAAGAGCTGGGAGCTTCCATTGAAAATTCCACTCAACAACTAGAGTAGGCTCAAATTGCAATAACCGAGCTTTACCAAGAGAATAGGGAACTATGACGTCAGTTGGCAGAAAAAACCCAGAGGATACCGCCACCGCAAGGTCACGAGGGGAGCATTGTTTGGCTGCAGAGATAACTTAGGGAAGCACAAGACACGATCGTGGAGTTATGCGAGGCGCGGTGGATGGCGACGATAATGGAGCATAAGACACCACCAAACGCAAAAGACAACCTGAGAGAGAACCAAAACATAGGAGATACGTAGTTAGCGGGTTCTCGCCCTGTGTTCTTGGAAGTGTGTTTTAACACCTCTTTGTCTCTCTTCTTTGTAAAATTTCGTAATCTCACGGTGACCAGGCAGGTTAGCCGAGTCGTCGGGGTTGTCTATTCGTATGTAAACCATTCCTAGTGATGGTTTTTGATTGATTATAAAGAAAAGTGTAAAAGTATCATGCTGTGAATCAAACGTGTATTGTTCTTTAAATATTTTGCGTAAAATATTAGATCTTTTGGAACCATTGTTATTACGTCATGAGTTTGTTGATTTTTTTCTTTGTAAAACTTTGATATTAATTACTACTTCCATGGGATTATAGATTTTGGTTAAAAAACAAAAAAATAATCATGGAAAGATATTTGGCTAGTGGATAAAAGTCATGCTCGGAATTTCACTTGTACCAAGAGTTTTTGAGAAAAGACTAGAGGTCACAACTACCGATACTGAGATTCGTTGGAGCGATTAATTAGTTCCCTCTCGCTGATACCAAAACTTGTTTTTGGGAGTTTGGCAGTCGGCAGTGTTTCTTTATCTATGTGTGGCGCTTACAATTGCACTTTTATGCCGAAGCCAAAAGAATCGGCCTTCGGAGAAATATTTTCGGAGGCTACATTCGTAAAACAGATACTCTTATCGGCCAACGCCGAAGAATGTCAGCACTCGGCTACTTTGACTTCCCATACAATTTCCGCTGCCTTAATGTTTCACTGATGCCGAACTTCTCAAGTAAACTGGGAGAAATCTGGGTCACTGGTTCCTTGATCAGTAGTGGTGTTTCTCAAGATGGTTCTTAATATGCTTAAGAGAAATAAGAATATGAAACAAATCAGATAAGAAGGTTATAAGGCTCAAACCACGATGAAAACAATCAAAGGTAGAAGACAAGGTGGTACCCAAAAGGAAGTGGTCACAGAACTTTTAGGGTGTGTTGAGCACTCAACAGGTGGTAGCCAAAGGTTTCCAAGAGGTAAGAGTCCTTGTGAAGAGTGGTGTACCTACCCTAGACACAAGAACTAGCCAATATAAGTGTACATTGTTAGGTGGAAAAGAAATTTAACATTGTTTTCCCTAATTGCATAAGTAAATAAAAATGTATATCAGAAAGAAAATAAGTGTTAAATTTGCTAAACAATTGTTAAAAATCCAACAAATTATGCAAGAGATAAGTTATATAAACACTAGTGATACTCAAGAATGAAACAACAAGACTTTAGTGATGAAAAAAGGTTGTAATAAAGAGTGTTTGTAGAGATATTTGCAGCCTTATGGATGTAGAAATTTTTTTGTTAAAAAAATAAATGAAACCACCAAATTTTACAAATATTCCATCCAAAAGTTGCGCTAGGCCAAGTAGATTAATGTGGAAAACTCTTAGCAACTTTTGATGGTTGAGTAGAGGGTTATACAATAAAAATTGTTAGGGTTTCTACATCCCTAATGGATGTAGAATTTTTTTAATAACAGAATCAAGAATCAATTAGCTAGATATGATGCCCTACTGGCTCAACCAAGCATATAGAGGAAATAATTGATCCCAATTTAGACAACCTCCAAATCCTAAAATTTCACGTTAACCAATGCAAGATTTTATTTCTCCAATGCAATTATACTAGTGCCTTTAGCTAGTGGGTTATGGATTCAAGTAAATAAAGAGATAAAAATGCTATCCCCTTGGGGGTGTAAACCCTCTTACTCCCCAAGGCAAGCAAATGTTAACTAGGAGATACTAGGAGGGTGTAAACTCTTTTACTTCTTCTCGTAAAACCTTGTGCAACAAATAACTTCTAGACAAATATGATAGATAATGGTGAGGTTGTAAATCCTTATACTCCCCAAAAAATATGGCAAATAAAACTTGTAACAAAGAAAATGAAGCATCAACAAGATAAATGCTTTCCTAGTCCAAGAAATGACAAGATAAACCTCCTCTTACCAAGATAAATCCACCATAAATGATAAATAAAAGCTCCAAGAGAGGTAGTGCACTAATTCTTCCACCAATAGTAATAAGAAACTAAGACAAGAGAACAAGAGAGAAGAGGTTCCCCAAAGAGGGCACAAATTTCAGCCAAATATTTCTCATAATGGGAGAGTTATGTTATGAAATGAGACTCACATGATCTCTATTTATACAAAATGTTTTAAAGCATAGTTTTTCCACTTAGTTAGGGTAAAACATAAAATAAGGGGTAAAAAACCCTTATCTTACCCCTTTACACAAATAATAATATTTAATTTACACTTTTTCACATTAGAAACCCTAAAATAAGATGGCATTACCCCTTTAGGTAGACGTTTTGACACTTTTCCAAGTCATTGGAGAAGAAGGTGGAGGTCATTGGGGCTCCTAGAGCCTCCTCTTCATGCACCAATGCCAATACATGCCTTGCCCGGTCAAATCATGCCAAGTGTCAATGAGAAACAACTCCATCACCACCAACCCTAGCCCTAGGTGACGTCAAGCCCCAAAGAGTGATGTTTTCCCCCTCCTAGTCAATTTGTTTGGAATTTGAGGGTTAGGCAAGGTCCCCGAAGGTTTATTTTAGGCCTCCAAAGGAAATTCATCGTAATGCAACATGCAGGCCCTTAGAATCCAACCTGTGGGATTCAAGCCTCATGGAATCCCAAGCTAGGCTTGTTCCTCCAAAATTGTCCACCAACAAGGTCCTGCAAAACAAATGGGTACTCCCTCCAAGGATCTCAAGTCAAAATATCATGGAAAGTGAAAACCACATCTAATAAATAAGACACCTAAAAATGTGCATCAAAACTACCTCATCAAATTAAATAAGT
>ML814208.1:171317-187650 GCA_009831015.1 Picea engelmannii | reverse complement strand
TGACAATATATGCTTCCAAATTTCCAATGATACTATATTTTTCTTCCAACTGTTCTTTGAGTTATTCTTCGATTATTTTTTCTTCTTCAACTTGAATTTTTAAATTAGAGATCATCTGCTCCAATTCTTCAGAGTTGAAATTTTGTGTTTCCTCTTTTCTTTTTAATGTTTCCTGTAGTAATTTGGTTTTCTTCTTTTCTCTTTTTATAACATTTATGGCACTCAACAATTCTTCTCTATAGTCACCTTATTCCTCTTCATATTCTTCTTCAATGTATTTTTTATTGGATTCTTATACTTCCATGAATAGAACTCTTTCTATCTCACTTTCACTGACTTCATCTTCTTCTGATGAAGAGATGTCTTCTTTGGTGCATAAACTTTTCTTGAAGACTTTATTTTTTATTTTTTTTCCTTTGTATATTTTTTTGCTATTTGAGTCATCTTCTTCATTTATTTTCTTTTTCTTATGAGGACATTTGTTAGAAAATTGACCAATACCATCATGATTAAAATAAATCAATGGAAATTTACCTCTATATATGTTGCCGGTTCCCTTTTTCAGTCTTCTGACGAAGTTGGCTACTTCTTCCTTGTCTTATGAGATGTCACTGCTACTTCTATATTCTTTTTCCTTTTCCTTTTGCTTTGACTTCTTGGATGCTTTATATGTTTCTTCTTTTGTAACTGGATTCTCCTGTTTGGTTCTCATTTCATAGTATGTGAAAATTCCATGTAGTTCATCCATTCTTATTGAATCCAAATATGTTCTTTATTCTAGTGTTGATACCTTAGGATAAAATATCATTGGAAGAGATCTTAGTACCTTTTGAACAATTATAGATTCATCAACTTCTTCTCCCAATCCTCTGATTGCATTCACTATTTTATCAACTTGTAAGAAGTAAGTTGAAATATTCTCATCTTACTTCATCTTCAACTATTCAAAATGACCTCTGTAAGTTTGAAGCTTTGATGCCTTGAATTTTTCATATCCTTCATAAATATTCTAAAATTTGTCCCAAATATCCTTTGCTAAGCTGCAATGCATAACTTTTCCATATACTGAATCACCAAGACTATCCAAAAGTGCATTTTTGGCTTTTGAATTATATAGACTGAGTTTCCTTCCATTGTCATTTGTTGGCAAAAATGTTGGTTCTTTATATCCATCTGCAAATGATTGCCAAACCTCAAATCCATGTACTTGTAAATATGTTTTCATCCTTCTACTTCATAATGCATAGTTTTGTCCATCAAACTATGGTATTCCATTTTTATACATATTGTTGCTCTCCATGATCTACCTTTCATTGGTTAAACTGATTTCTAAAGGAACCTACTCTGATACCAATTGTTGGATTACTGAGAGGGGGGTGAATCAATAATAAAGCAATTTTAATCCTTTTAACCACAATCTGTAAGAGTTATTTATCTTTATGATCAATATAAAATTATCATCCAATAAGTACAGAGTAAATAAACCATGAAAAATGAACAATCATACATATACATAATACACTAGTATTTTTACGTGGAAACCAAATGCAGGAGAAAACCACAAAATGTTGTTTCTTATATTTATTTAAGAATTGCATTCATTGGAAGCACCAACTTCCTTTTTTCTCCAGTTGCAACTGGAAGGAAGCTCCAACCCCCTATATTTTCACGCTACAACCCGAGGGAAGCTCCAACTCCCCAATTCTATGGCTACAACCAGAAGGAGGCTACAACCCCCTATGTTCTCCGACTATAACCAAAAGGTGTCTACAACCACCTATCCTTGCCCCGTCCTACTGCCCTGAAATATAAGTGCCAAATGATGAAGCCACTGCCACACTGTCACTGTGAGATAAACCATTGTAAGCCTGTACCAATATGAGCCAATAACCTATAACCAACTTGTACATGTGAACCACAAAATATCTTGGTAGACATGTTCCTACACTGAAAAAAAAAATGTAAAATCTAGGGTTGTTCTATCACCCTTCATCCATATACATCAAAAAAAAAAATGAAACTAATCTAGAAAATAAAATTTTAGCATTTTCAATTTTTTTTCTAAACTATGCGTGAAATAAATATGCTAGAGAAAAACGAAAAATGAAATGCATCTACACTAACATGAGCAATCAAGATGAAAATGCAAGGAAATCAATATGACCTACCTACTTACCTAGGGCCTGGACCCTGAAGAAGTCAAGTGTCACCTTGGTAATAATGTTTTAGGAGAGATCCATTCACTGGTAGTGGCATCCTCCTCCCTTATTTCATGGATAAGTAAAAAGAGTCTAGCCCAGATATTTCCTTTATTTTGTAGGGTCCCAACCAAAGATTGTTAAACTTTTGATGCATTCCGGGTTTTTCTCTCCTCTTGTCCCACATTAAGACTTGGTCCCCTTTCTTGAAATATCTTTTCCTTTCCTTTCGATCAAAGGTCCATTTCACCTTTTCTTGATTCTTTTTCATTTGATCAAAGGTCATTCTTCGAGTTTCATCCAATTCCATGAGTTGATCAATTATCCCTTGCAATGCTTCTTTATCTGTAACAAATTGTTGGGCTATTTGTAGTGCTGAAATATGGAGGTTTATAGGTAAGCGTGCTTCTAACCCATAAAATAACTCAAAAGGGGTTTTTCAGTGGAGGTCTTGGTAGTTATGTAGTTTACCCACAAGGCATACTTAATTTTTCTATCCCAACTTTTCTTGTTTTCCCCAATAATATTCTTCACAATATTCATGACGTTTTTGTTGATGGATTGTGCTAATCCGTTTCCTTGAGGGTAATAATTTGAGGAGTGTTGGGCTATAGTTTTGTCATATTTTCCGCCATACAAATAAACTTATCATTACAAATACTCCCCACATTTCGTTAATAATATATCACTAATTACGCCATAAACCTCCATTATCTCTTGTTATTCATCCCATGTGGTTAATACATAATTTTCCATATTTTTAGTGATTAAAAGGATGATTATACAATAGTTTTTTTTATGATGGTTTAATCCTATGTTTCTATGTCCAAATAATATGTTCCCACACTTCAAGTCATCTGGTACCGGAAATTTCTACAGATAACCGGTACCTGCACAGTCATCTGGTACCCACACTCTAGGTCATCTAATAATCACACTCCAAGTCATCCGGAACCAGAAGGTTCTACAGTCAACCGGTACCTGCATAGTCATCCGGTACCCACACTCCATGTCATCCGGTACTCATCTCATTCGATACCAATTCTACACTTGTCCAATACCAATGTTGTGCTCGTCCGATACCAGCATCAACAACAGTTTGGTACTAGAAATAATTTGAAAACTTGAAATCTTTCTAGAAGAAAATTGAGGACATGGGTTTTGTCCAGAACAATGATTACTTGTGGATGTGTGGGGCCGAATTCACCCAGATCACACATGTGGACCTCTAGCTTAGGGGGAATGATTCTGCAAAAATTAGCAAAAATCTCAAACTACAAACGTGTGCCTTGATTTCCATGCAAATGGCATCAGATATAGAAATTATACGAAATGGGTTTTGTCTAGAATGTGGAAAATTGAGTAAACCACGGGCACTTTTTAAAAATGTGAATTAGTTTGGAAGATATGGGTGGATCCCTAACTCGAATCTATCAAAATTACAATAAAACCCAGATTTTTGGGATTTCTACCTAAAAATGTAAAATTTAAAATATGAGCATTGGGATTCGGTCCCATCCACTCAATGATTTTTCATGTATAAATAAGCCTCATATGTCTATGAGAAAGGCCAATTGTCATTATGATCATTCTTTTGTAATGGAGGTTCATGTAATAGAGGAAAAGAGTTACGATGCCATTGTTGTAATTTGAGCTTGAATTTCAATAAGTGGAAGATGATTGATTTTAAATTTGTGGTGGATCATTGGGTTTTCATCTAAAGTATCTCTAGCAGAAATTGTCAGCTTGGGAGGGCCCCTCAAGATTGGTAATGTGATGCTCATTTATATTTGTTTGTTAGATTTGTTTAATTCATTGTTATGTATATGTTAGTTTATCTCTGCGTGAGATATTTTTGTTGCATTGTTAATTGATTCGTAGATTAGTTGATGGTTAATGTTCTATTCAGTTTGCTATTTGATTTATGTTAATTTGATTTATTGGTTAGCTCAGACTTTGATTCTTCTTAGTGCTGACAGATCTACTATAGATGCATTGTGTGGTGGGAAATTGATTTTATTTCTTGCATGACAAAATCATAAAACACACGTGATCTCTGATTTCAGTTTAAGGATTTCAAGGTGAATCGAATTAATAAAACAGAGCATTGATTCTTAACACACATGAAATTATTCTTGAGTTGGAACCGGTTAGGAGTTTGAGAAGAAGGTTGTGATTATATTTTGCTGAGCATCAATTCAACAACCAATAATCTTTGAAATTGAGTTTGTGGAATTTTACTGTAAATGGATGAGTGATGGAAAAGTCTTTTGGGTGATTCCATTTGTTTTCTGAAGAGCTTGAGTACTAAGTGGATTTAAATGAGAAGAGTCATTTCTATGTTTTATGGTTTGATGTTTTGGTTGATTTTGAAGACAACATGATAAGGATTAAAATGCTTGGATTTTGAGAATAAGTTTTTAGTAAGGATTGTTGACTTGTTTTAGATCTTGGTACCAGTTTGCACTAGTTTATGATTTCAGTACTAGAATTTGAATATTGAGTATATTTGATGATTATTGGATTAAGCTAGTTTGGTATTGATTGAGATTGATGATTTTGAGTTCCTTGCACTTTAATTTCACATAGCTTCAATCACCAATGGGCATATTAGAGGTCTAACTCGTGAGATATGGCCTTCCCACGTTGGAATTCTTCCCAAGGTGTTAGTTTATTTCTTATCATTTGAACTCATTTCTATTTGCTTGTTTCTTTTATTGCATTTAAGTGTGGATCCACTATAGGAAATAATCATTGAAGGACATAAAACTTAAGTAAGCTACTCACGATTAATCACACGAACATCACCCCGAGTACATGAAAGACTGTGATCTAAGCCTTTATAGCACTAAGTTATTCCTACGTCCCAGTGATGAATCCTTAGTGTTAATTTCATGCAGTGTGGGTTTGAAGATTGTTTTTTCGGCTTTAGATTAGGCTAGACTAGGTTTTGATCCCGCATTTCCTGTGCCTACACCTCGAAGCTTACGAGCTCTGATTGATAATTAAATGTGGGAATTAATAGTGAATATATTTATCCCAAAAAGGAGTGTGATAAAATGATCCCATACTTAAAGAAAAACTCATTGAGCACCATCGAGCTAAAATCGTTGGCATTGTGAGTGGTTATTTTAGCAAGAACACCGAATCTAGTGATAATGTTTTCCTCAAGGAAATTCATCATAACCTCTTATGTTGCTTTCTTTGTTGGGACATCTTCCACCCATATCATGAAGTAGTCATTAGCGGTCAAAATACATTGATACCCATTACTAGAGTTGTGCTTGAACTCACCAATGAAATCCAATCCCCATTGTTGAAAGGGTGCTTCTATGACGAATGGCTTAAGGGGAAGGGAAGGAAGGTATTTCTTGATGGTAAATATTTGTCACGGTTGACAAGATCTGACATATCGATGTGTGTTGGAGAAAATAGTGGGCCAATAATATCCCGCCCTTAAAATCTTATGGGAAGTGGTGCGTGCTGCAAAATGGCCTCCAAAATGCCCCGAATGAAGTCCAACCATCAATTGGTCAACTTATTCCTTATTCACACACATGAGGATCAATCCATCAGGGTTTCTCCACCCAAGACCATCCTCTTTTAGTAACTACTTCTTATATTTGAGCCTTAGGGATCTCCTTTTTGTTCTACCAAATGATCAGGGAAAGCGAGGTTCCTCAAGTAATAAATGACATCCAAATACCACTCATTGTTCTTGATTTCACTTACAATAATTCTGATTTATTCCTTCTCTCCTACCTCGATGGCATCTTGATTTCTCCCTGTCATCATTTTGGCCAATTCTTTACCTTTAATTATCTTGGATGGTTTTATCTCCAAATTGTATTCCTTATCTATGAAAACCACTTTCCCCTTGATCCAAGGAAATCTTGTTGTGATAAAACATCCTTTATAGTGGGGTAAGGGACGAAGGCTTTGATCTTGTTATACCCCAAATAAGTTTGAAAATGTTTGAGAGACTTGACTAGAGTGTAAGCTTGTTTTTTTGTAATGGTGTAATTCAATTCCGAGTCTCTAATATTCTTGCTCATGAAATCAATTGGTTGTTCATCTCCTAGATCATTTTTCTGTAATAGAACTTCTACAATGGGGTCCTTTGAAGAAAAATAAAATATGATGACGTCCTTGGAAAAAATTGGATTGACCAAGACTGGTGCAACAGTTATTTCTTCCTTGATACGCTGGAAGGATATATTACCTTAATTCTCCCATTCGAGACAGGCATCCTTATTCAACAATATGTTAAGGGGTTTAACAATCTCAGAAAAGTTCAAAATGAACGTCCTCACAAAGTTAATTCAACCAAAGAAATATTGTAGGGATTTATTGTCTTTAGGGAGAGGGATCTTCGTGGTGGTTTCAAACTTGACAGGGTCTATTTTGATTCCATATTTATAAATTATATGACCCAACAACTTGGATTTGTCAACACCAAAAATTGATTTCTTAGGGTTGAGAGAAATTCCATATTCCTTGCATCTTTGGAAACTTTTACTTAAGTGTTGGATGTGTTGTTCCCTCTTTTTTGAGATAGCGGTTAGATTAACTTGATAGGTCTCTATAAGTTTCCCGATCAAATCCCTAAAAGCATAATTCACGACGCGCTAGAAAGTGGCCCCTGCGTTGGTTAGTCCAAAGGGCATTCTCAAATATTTATAATTTCCCTAGGGGGGTGCTGAAAGTAGTTTTTAGTTGGTCATATTCCTTTACCAACACCTAATTATATCCCGAGAAACCATCAATCATGGACATCATTTCTACTCCGGTGACCCTTTGCAAAAGATACTCCATGTTTGGTAGAGGATAATTTTCCTTAAGTGAATCCTCGTTTAAATTTCTGAAATCAACGCATATCCATATTTCATTAGTCTTTTTCCTCACAATGATTGGATTAGACACCTAAGATGAATATTTGATAGGCTCAATTATTCCTACCTCAACCATATCTTGCAACTCCTTTTGAACCTGTGGGGAAACCTTTGGGTTCATCTTCCTGAGCTTCTGTATAAAGGGATTACTGCCATCTATAAGGGGAATAGTGTGTTGTATGACGTCTTCTCTGTAAGCCTTCATATCTTCGTAAGACTAAGTGAAGACATCCTTAAATTATCTTATGAGGGAAATCAACTTTTCCCTTTCATCATACATTGTTCCTTTTCAAAACTTGATCATCTTTAGGGATTCCTCGGTCCCAATATTGAATTCAATGATCTTGTCAACAATTTTTCTCGACGACCTCCCCTTGTACATGTCATTTTGATCAAAAAGTTTTTCCAAGGGGACGATACCTTTAGGTAAGGGTCCATCAACTAAATCATTGATCTCAATATTTCCCTTTTCCACCAATAGGTTTATCTGGGCTTCCAAGAATTCACCTTCATTGTGGAAAAAAAGCAGAATCCAACTTTCATTATCAAAAACCTGCTAATGTTTCAAGTTATCAGGTAGTGAGGGCCTATAATTTACTTCCACCTTATATAAACCGGTTTCCTTGAAAAGTTGTAGGGTGGAAGTGGAAACAACAAGGTTGTTTGCAAAATGATACTCTTCCCTAGGGATGGATTCAATAGAAAAGTTGTCAAACTTCTTTATGGTGTCTCATATGACATCCCTGTACTACTTCAACCTTGGGTTTTTAGCAACGAATTTCTTGTTAACTTGTGAAACGATTAAGTTAGAGTCCCCTCTCACATCTAGGGACTTGATGTTCATATCAATGGTAAGATTTATTCCTAGGATAAGGGCTTCATACTCGGTAATGTTATTTGTATAGTTGATCTCAATCATTTATGAGAAAAGGGTAGTCTCATTGTTTGGTGATCTCAAGACTATCCCTGCACCCAAGCTTGCACTTGAGTGTGCATCATCCAATTCTAAGCCCCAAGATACTTCCTTATTTTCCTTATTAAGGGAAAGGGAGTTTTCCAAAATGAAGGTGTTATCAATCCCTTCTTTGGGAACCTAATGGGTTATTTTGATATGATGCACAAAACCTTCCTTTTTGGTCTTGCTTGGGGAAAGAGCATTCTCCTCACCTTTGATGATACCAATTTCTTTCACTTTATGAGGCTCTTTCAAGACTTGTCGAATATGTTGTAAAAACTCTTCTTCAACCTACTTTGTTTATCCTTTCCTTTAAACCTTCAAAAACTCATTTGTTGGGTGAGGTGTACGTTTTGATGTTGGTTCCTTTTCTTTACCCAAGAGACTCATCATGCGATGAGATGCATTTTTGGAGGCCTCCTCTCGTTCTTTCTATAGGTATGTATTGATATCGTGGGGATGGTCTGGTAAGACAAAGTCATCAATTATTAATCTAAAATGTCTCTTAAAGCTAGTCCTCCTCTTGGATGAGAGAGGAGGCTATGTTTTATTCTATGTCACACACTCTTTCTTGAGCTTCAAACAAAGTTGTAGGGTGTCTTCCAATTAAAACTCCACATGGGTCTTTCATGGTTGACATGTAAGACTTGAGGATAGTAGCTTGGGAATGTTTGAAATTTTGAAGAAAACTATTTACGAGGGTATTGAACCTATCATTGAAATCCCTTATACTTTATCTTGAATTTCTCTTGTAGTTGTAGAGTTGAT
This sequence comes from Picea engelmannii, assembly GCA_009831015.1. Classification (NCBI taxonomy): domain Eukaryota; kingdom Viridiplantae; phylum Streptophyta; class Pinopsida; order Pinales; family Pinaceae; genus Picea; species Picea engelmannii. Next base: position 178,837 of record ML814208.1, on the reverse strand, counting down.
CATAAAGGTGGTAATATTTGTTCTTTCCAAATATTTTGGTAAAATGTTCTTGAAATAGATCCCAATTCATGATTGTTCCTAGGAGAATACTATCATACCATTCCTTGGCCTTTGTGACAAGAGTGTAAGAGAAGAGTCTCATCCAGACATATTCATGTTGGTCATAAGGTTCCAGAGCGTGAAGGAAAGAATCTAAGTGATATTCAGTTGTATTGCGATCTTATCCTGAAAAGATACAGAGCCACTCCTTGAAGTCCTTTGAGAGTTTGTGAGGAGATCCATGGATCTTTCTCATGTCCAATGGTTTGTACGCATATTTGGCCCACGGGCTCCATGTAGCACTTGGTGAGGCGGGCATGGGTGAGAGTGGAGGTGTGGAGGTAGTAGGTGAGGATGGAGGGCTAAGAGAAGTAGATGGACATTAATGAGAAGTGGGAGACGATGAAATACTAGACCTTTTGGGTGAAGGCTTACGACGTCTGGAAGTGTGTTTGGGGGTCAGGTAATGCCTCATTCAGGTACGTCCCATGATAATGTCACCAGATGATATTTAGGATAAATTTATCAAAAGTAAAAAGGGAACATCCTTAAGTGGAGTCACCATGAAATCTAGGGAAAATGCTTTGGGATATCTTGCCAACGTGTCGTTAGGGTTCATAAGAGGATTCAAAATCCTCCCCAAAAATGACATCAAAATGTTATCGCACAAGTTGTAGGTTTGGAAAATCTCAAACCAACCACCAAATGGCGACAAATTTGAGAACACCTACCCACTGTCACCTTAGGCAAGTATTCTCGTCACTTTAGAGATGATAGAATCACCTCAAGGGGGGAATCCCAGTGACCCTAGGGGGAAATGAGATGGAAAGTGAGATGTATGAATGGATTCCCCTATAGGTCAAGTTACTAAGTGTGGAAAAGGGATTGAATGAGGTATTGGTGGTAGCAAAAGGTTTCCAAGAGGTAAGAGTCCCTGTGAAGAGTAGTGTACCTGCCCAAGACATAAGAACAAGACAATATACATGTACAATGTTAGGTGGAAAAGCAAGGTAAGATTGTTTTCCCTAATTGCAGCAGTAAACAACAATGTATATCAGAAAGAAAATAAGTGTTAACGCTGCTAAACAATTGCTAAAAGTCCAACAAATGATGCAAGAGATAAGTTAGATAAACACTAGTGATACTCAAGAATGAAAGAACGAGACTTTAGCAATGAAAAAAGGTTGTAATAAAGAGTTTTTGCATAGATATTTGCAGCCTTATGGCTGTAGAAAAAAAAAATTTACAACAAAAAATCCAACCACCAAAATTTACAAAGAGTCCACCCAAAATTTGTGCCAGGCCAAGTAGATTAATGTTGCAAACTCTTAGCAACTTTTGACGGTTGAGTAGAGGGTTATAAATGAAACCGTGTTAGGGTTTATCCAACCCTAATGGATGTATATAAAATTTTATAACAGCATAAAGAACCACTTAGATATATATGGTGCCCTAGTGGCTCAACCAAGCATATATACTAAATAACTGATTCCAATTTAGACAACCTCCAAATCCCAAAATTTCACGTTAACCAATGCAAGATTTTATTTCTCCAATGAAATTATAATAGTTCCTTTAGCTATTGGGTTATAGATTCAAGTAAATAAATGTCTAACAATTCTATCCCGTTGGGTGTGTAAGCCCTCTTACTCCCCAAGGCAAGCAAACACTAACTAGGAAATATTAGGAGGGTGTAAACCCTTTTACTTCTCCTAGTAAAACCTTGTGCAACAAATAACTTATAGAAAAAAATGATAGATAATGGTGGGTTTGTAAATCCTTATACTCCCTAAGAAATATATCAAATCAAACTTGTAACCAAGCATAAACAAGGTAAATCCTTACCTAGTAAATGAAGCATAAACAAGGTAAATCCTTACCTAGTCCAATAAATGACAAGATAAACCTCCTCTTACTAAGATAAATCCACCATAAATGATAAAGAAAAGCTCCAAGAGAGGTAACACACTACTTCTTCCACCAATAGCAATAAAAAACCAAGACAAGAGCACAAGAGAGAAGATGTTTCCCAAATAGGGTGCAAATTTCAGCCAACTACTTCTCACAATGGCAGAGTTATGTTATGAAATGAGATTCACATGATCTCTATTTATACAAAATGTTTTAAAACATATTTTTTCCACTTAGTTAGGGTAAAACATAAGATAAGGGGTCAAAACCCCTTATATTACCCCTTTACACAAATAATAATATTTAATTTACACTTTTTCACATTAGAAACCCTAAAATAAGATGACGTCACCCCTTTAGGGAGATGTTTTGACACTTTTCCAAGTCGTTGGAGATCAATGTGGAGGTCATTGGAGCTCCTAGAGACTCCTCTTCATGTGCTAATGCCAATACATTCCTCCTCCGGTCAAATCATGCCAAGTGTCAATGAGAAACAACTCTATCACCACCAACCCTAGCCCTAGGTGATGTTTTTCCACTCCTATGAAATTTGTTTGGCATGTGAGGGATAGGAAAGTTCCTCCAAGGTGTCTTCTAGGCCTCCAAAGGAAAGTCATCATGATCTGGCATGATGGCCCTTGGCTCCAACCTGTGGTCTTCAAGCCCCATGGAAGCCCAAGATAGGCTTGTTCCTCCAAAACTTTCCACCAACAAGGTCCTGAAAAAAAAATGGGTACGCCCTCCAAGGATCTCAAGTCAAAATATCATGGCAAGTGAAAACCACATATAATAAACAAGGCACCTAAAAATGTGCGTCAAAACTACCTCATCAAATTAAACAATTTCTCAAAGACCCTATACAATTGACCAAGTTTAGGTATGGGAGGGGTCTCATAAAAGTCTTATTGGGTAGACCAAAACCATCAAGTAGGGGGTGCTCCCAAGGATGCCCCTTCAAGGTCATGTAGTGGATGATGAGGTGGATAGGGGGATAGAATTCATAGGTCAATGAGTTTCATGACATACAAGGGCTTGTATTATGTCATTTATGGGTGCCTTTGTAAAGGGTGTGTTGCACCTTTGTCTTCAATGCAACCTTTTTGCAAGCCCATTTATTTCCATTTATTAATGAATTAATGATTCAAACATGTGTGCACTCCCAATAGTGAATTGATTAGCTTGGGGGGTAGTAACACAATGTCACTTGAAATTAGAGGTCCAAAAAGTGTCATAGGGGTAACAAAAGGTTGTAACACACTAGTGTTAGTATTTCATTCAAGCGAGATATTTATTATGTGTTTTATATTTTTCAAGCCTTCAATTATTTTAAGAGAAGTAGTTCATAATTCTCAAGATCTGTCTGGGAGAGCATCTAGAAGGTTTATATTTTAGGATTTTATCTTTTTCTAGCCACCATTCCCCTAGGCCTTCAGCCCCATCTTCCCATGAAATGAGGTATATTCCCTTCTTGGGTCACTAAAGTCAAAGGTCCTAGAAGTGGGCAATGTGATGGGAATGCAATGAGTAGAAAGTGATAAGTATGGTCGGGAATGGTACAATGACCCCTCAAGGGACCCCCAGTTGCAACCCTTCCCCAAAATTTTACCACTTACTAGGAAATTGATGACACTCTGTTACACATCAAAATTACTCACTTCAATGATGACCTATTGTCGTCATTACAAGTGTCGCAAGTGTCTCACTTTGGCCACAAATGTCGCAAATATCATACTGTCATCTTGCCTATGTCGTATCTCAAATGAAATCATAGGAACACTTGAGCTCAAAAAAATTCTACAAAGTACTTTAGTTATCATTTTTTGTCTTCTAACTTCGCACTTTGGGGGGAAATCTGTTACACATCAAAATTACTCACTTCAATGATGGCCTATTGTCATCATTACAAGTGTCGCACTTTGGCCACACATGACGCAAGTGTCACAAATATCATACTGTCATATTTCCTATGTCGTATCTCGAACGATATCACAGGAACACTTGAGACATCCTCAGAGACTGATTAAAAGAAGGATATGTCATTTGACAAAGAGTACAAATCTTTTTCTTTGAGAAAGACCACTTGCAAATCATTTTTTAAGGGCAACACTCCCCTACCCACTAGCAGGGATCGCTAGCGCTCCTTGCCTTACTTTGGGGGAGCATTGCAGCGCTCTGTGCACCATTCTAGGGGAGCATTGTGATGTTGAGGAAATCAGGGGAAGATCCCCCTTATCTTTGAAGTCAGTCTGATTCGAATCTGAGGTCAAGGCTAGATCTTAGGGAGGATCCACAACTGATGAAGAAATATCCTCAACCTATCCCAAGAATATCTAAGGTGGTTGGGCCTCTCAAAGCCTATATAAGGAGGCCTCCTCATGGTGAAAAGAGGGAGACATTGAAGGCATCAAACTTATTATCTCATAAGGGAGAATAATCCGTGAAAGTATAGTCATTCTGATCGTGGAACTTTTGAGAAAGGATTTGGACAAAGAGAGCTTGGTGAGGCTACTGCATCTGCATGTACATTTGTAAACACTTTTCTTTGTTTTCATTAATATATATGTGTGTGTGTGTGTTCTTGGCCTGTTTCCTTGAAGTTTGTGTATGTTTCACGAACTTGTTTCTTTTGATAGATCTATTTTGAAGCTAATCACGGTAGAATAGGAAGTATGTTTTGTCGTTGTTGCTCATTGGATTGAAGGACCGTTTGAAGAGCTTGGATATCAAGATCAGCCTGGATCGAGCAAGGAAAAACATAGTTAAAGGTATTTATACTCCTTTCTTCTTATTCCTTGACAGGTTTAGCTTCATTAGAAGGAATGTTAGTTTCCAACATTATCACCTTTCAGTCTTGGTTATAGGCGTCTAGGATCCAAGAGGAAGTTCACCTGTTCGCGGGGGGATTTTCCTGTAACACACTCACCAAGGTGAAACAGGGTCAAAAGCATAATGTCCAAGCACGTGTTCTATAATCAAAAGAAGCTTCAATACAGGATGCTTAAATTCCTCAAATATTAGGGTGATTACCTACCACAATACCTGAATTGTATCACATGGATCAAGACTCATGTGCATTCCATAAGCTAGATGGTGTGGTGGATGCACCGACGATGGATCCAAAATATGGTGATAGAGAGGGATTCCATATGTACAAGTGGACATTGCTAGTCATGTGGTCTCTCGATTCTCCGTATATGCAACCTGAGGGCCTCGAGACATCATCTCCTTACTTATCCCACAAAATGGGGATAAAAAATAGGAAATAGAGAAATGGTTATATTAGGATTAGATTGTTAGCAGTGTAAGATCTAGAATACAAAATGTCAATACAACTAGTGGTTGCATTTAGAAAATGTTACCTCCTTACTTTTCATCAAGTGGTATTGGATCCTGGGAGTACTCCGCAAGCATGGAAAAATTTATTCAACATAGGGATTTATGGTTATGAATGGAAAGTATGGATAGAGTACATCAGTGGCTTGACTAAAGCAGTGGTTTTTCTCCAACAATAGGAAGCCAACTTGTTATGGGGATAAAATCCTTCGATTAGAACATATAGTGTGAGACTGGGTTACAAAATCCAACACCTAGCTATATTTCAAGGTGCCAAACCATGGAAATGGAAAAAAATATGGAAATCATCAGCTCCTCCTAAGACTATAATCCATGTCTGTCTGGCCATAAAAGGTGCGATCCCAACTTGGGATATGCTAAGAAGGCATGGGTGGAATGGCCTAAGTAGGTTCCCACATTGTGGGGAACAAGAAGAGATGATTTCTCATCTACTGATCCATTTCCATTTTAGTAAGGAGGTCTAGACATTAGCTTAAAGATTATGCAAAACACCAATTCAATGGACCGACGGAAGCATATACAAGGCTTTGGAGTAGTGGTAAAATAGGTAATGGCGGAGGGCAGAGGAACACCATTTGAGATACTATGGTCTTTATGTATTGCAAGAAATGAAAGTGACTTTCAAATCCAATATCCAAAAATCTACATGATTTTCTATAAATTGAAGGTGTTACCACACAATATCACACCCAAAAGTGTAAAGTTTGACACCTAGGTGAATATTTGTGGAAATTTATGAGGTTGGCTACTATCACCTCACCAACACTCCTATCCACCTTGAGGGTATTAGGGGTTTGTATCTTTATTGATTGTTTATCTTCGAGAAGGTTTGTCATGACCAATATTCTCTTTGATTTTGTACTTTCAGATGTTATTCATTATACCTTTGATTGATGATGCTTCCTTGATCTTGGTGTGATGAGATTGACAAGTTTCCTTTTGAACCTTTTGCATTAATTGATTTCTATGGATTTAAAGTTGTTTGTTGATTCTATCTAATTGTAGGGTTTCGATACTCTGTTTTATGAATTGAAGAGGATTTTCTTTTAAGGATCTATTGTTTCCTTATGCATCGACTTATACTATCATTTCACTACATCATGGAGAAGTGGATGGTTGGTTTGAATGAATAACATAGTGTTACTTTGTATCTTGTACTCGTTGTCCTCATATTCATGCTCAAACTCTCACATGTTCTTTATAAGACACTTATGCTATTTCAAGTCATCGGAGAATCATGTTGAAACAAAAGATCATGGGCATTTGGTCATAGAACACAGAGGGGACTCAAGAGCAAGGTGTATGATTTATGAAATGATATGAAAACCTCAAGTGTGCCTCATTTAACCTCATATGTATTTACATAACTGCTTCATCTCTAAAATGCATGTGGGAAGCCCTTAATATTCTTCTTTTTGACCAGATTTCTCTCTTATCGGATATTTATCATCATTGAAGCCAACATTCATAATTAAGTTTTAATTGTACTGAACCCCATGTATATTTGACTTATCATCATCATTTTTATCCTATATTTGAGTTTTACTATTATTGAAACATGGATCCACAATGGAACCTTGACCCAATTCGGGATCTAATAGTCGAATGTTGAACCATCGAACCCTCCTTATTGAGCTTACATTCTTGGGTTTTTCCATAGGGATGAAAATAAGACATTTCTTTATGGTATTTCTAAAGCCCGGAAGTTGCAATATTGTCGAATGATATCTATCGAGATTTTCCTATTGGAGAGATGGTTCATCATGCTAATTTGGACTTTCTGAAACCCAAGGTATGAAGTACTATCAGGTTCCCCTCTTCAGGTTATTCCCATTGGATGCTCTATTTGAAATTACAAACAATTTTTCCGAAAGATGAGGCCTGTAGGACTATTGGGCTCCCCTTTATCGGATTGATGTATTATGCATGTCAGGATGGCATAAAGATCACATTCATCATTTGGGTAACCCTTCGTGGTGATGACATGGCATTAACGTGTCATGTGAAGTATCATCCCATTACCCAACGTTTTCTCACCATTTGTTTGACCCTAATTTTCCCAACCTTTGCTGAAAGAACCTTAATGCTCATCCTCTTCCTATGGATATGGTCCCTTTCTCAAATTGACACCCATGGTTCTTTAATCAACCTAAATCAATGGTCAACAACATGGATGATTTTAGGGGCTAAATTTCTCTCATGGGCTAATTTTCCAT
>ML814208.1:142284-164189 GCA_009831015.1 Picea engelmannii | reverse complement strand
ACTTATTTAATTTGATGAGGTAGTTTTGATGCACATTTTTAGGTGTCTTATTTATTAGATGTGGTTTTCACTTTCCATGATATTTTGACTTGAGATCCTTGGAGGGAGTACCCATTTGTTTTGCAGGACCTTGTTGGTGGACAATTTTGGAGGAACAAGCCTAGCTTGGGATTCCATGAGGCTTGAATCCCACAGGTTGGATTCTAAGGGCCTGCATGTTGCATTACGATGAATTTCCTTTGGAGGCCTAAAATAAACCTTCGGGGACCTTGCCTAACCCTCAAATTCCAAACAAATTGACTAGGAGGGGGAAAACATCACTCTTTGGGGCTTGACGTCACCTAGGGCTAGGGTTGGTGGTGATGGAGTTGTTTCTCATTGACACTTGGCATGATTTGACCGGGCAAGGCATGTATTGGCATTGGTGCATGAAGAGGAGGCTCTAGGAGCCCCAATGACCTCCACCTTCTTCTCCAATGACTTGGAAAAGTGTCAAAACGTCTACCTAAAGGGGTAATGCCATCTTATTTTAGGGTTTCTAATGTGAAAAAGTGTAAATTAAATATTATTATTTGTGTAAAGGGGTAAGATAAGGGTTTTTTACCCCTTATTTTATGTTTTACCCTAACTAAGTGGAAAAACTATGCTTTAAAACATTTTGTATAAATAGAGATCATGTGAGTCTCATTTCATAACATAACTCTCCCATTATGAGAAATATTTGGCTGAAATTTGTGCCCTCTTTGGGGAACCTCTTCTCTCTTGTTCTCTTGTCTTAGTTTCTTATTACTATTGGTGGAAGAATTAGTGCACTACCTCTCTTGGAGCTTTTATTTATCATTTATGGTGGATTTATCTTGGTAAGAGGAGGTTTATCTTGTCATTTCTTGGACTAGGAAAGCATTTATCTTGTTGATGCTTCATTTTCTTTGTTACAAGTTTTATTTGCCATATTTTTTGGGGAGTATAAGGATTTACAACCTCACCATTATCTATCATATTTGTCTAGAAGTTATTTGTTGCACAAGGTTTTACGAGAAGAAGTAAAAGAGTTTACACCCTCCTAGTATCTCCTAGTTAACATTTGCTTGCCTTGGGGAGTAAGAGGGTTTACACCCCCAAGGGGATAGCATTTTTATCTCTTTATTTACTTGAATCCATAACCCACTAGCTAAAGGCACTAGTATAATTGCATTGGAGAAATAAAATCTTGCATTGGTTAACGTGAAATTTTAGGATTTGGAGGTTGTCTAAATTGGGATCAATTATTTCCTCTATATGCTTGGTTGAGCCAGTAGGGCATCATATCTAGCTAATTGATTCTTGATTCTGTTATTAAAAAAATTCTACATCCATTAGGGATGTAGAAACCCTAACAATTTTTATTGTATAACCCTCTACTCAACCATCAAAAGTTGCTAAGAGTTTTCCACATTAATCTACTTGGCCTAGCGCAACTTTTGGATGGAATATTTGTAAAATTTGGTGGTTTCATTTATTTTTTTAACAAAAAAATTTCTACATCCATAAGGCTGCAAATATCTCTACAAACACTCTTTATTACAACCTTTTTTCATCACTAAAGTCTTGTTGTTTCATTCTTGAGTATCACTAGTGTTTATATAACTTATCTCTTGCATAATTTGTTGGATTTTTAACAATTGTTTAGCAAATTTAACACTTATTTTCTTTCTGATATACATTTTTATTTACTTATGCAATTAGGGAAAACAATGTTAAATTTCTTTTCCACCTAACAATGTACACTTATATTGGCTAGTTCTTGTGTCTAGGGTAGGTACACCACTCTTCACAAGGACTCTTACCTCTTGGAAACCTTTGGCTACCACCTGTTGAGTGCTCAACACACCCTAAAAGTTCTGTGACCACTTCCTTTTGGGTACCACCTTGTCTTCTACCTTTGATTGTTTTCATCGTGGTTTGAGCCTTATAACCTTCTTATCTGATTTGTTTCATATCCGAGTTTCTCTTAAGCATATTAAGAACCATCTTGAGAAACACCACGACTGATCAAGGAACCAATGACCCAGATTTCTCCCAGTTTACTTGAGAAGTTCGGCATCAGTGAAAGATTAAGGCAGTGAAAATTGTATGGGAAGTCAAAGTAGTCGAGTGCTGACATTCTTCGACGTCGGCCGATAAGAGTATCTGTTTTACGAATGTAGCCTCCGAAAATATTTCTCCGAAGGCCGATTCTTTTGGCTTCGGCATAAAAGTGCGATTGTAAGCGCCACACATAGATAAAGCAACACTGTCGACTGCCAAACTCCCAAAAACAAGTTTTGGTATCAGCGAGAGGGAACTAATTAATTGCTCCAACGAATCTCGGTATCGGTAGTTGTGACCTCTAGTCTTTTCTCAAAAACTCTTGGTACAAGTGAAATTTCGAGCATGACTTTTATCCACTAGCCAAATATCTTTCCATGATTATTTTTTTGTTTTTTAACCAAAATCTATAATCCCATGGAAGTAGTAATTAATATCAAAGTTTTACAAAGAAAAAAATTAACAAACTCACGACGTAATAACAATGGTTCCAAAAGATCTAATATTTTACGCAAAAGATTTAAAGAAGAATACATGTTTGATAAACAGCATGATACTTTTACACTTTTCTTTATAATCAATCAAAAACCTTCACCAGGATTGGTTTACATACGAATAGACAACCCTGACGACTCGGCTAACCTACCTGGTCACTGTGAGATTACGAAATTTTACAAAGAAGAGAGACAAAGAGGTGTTAAGCCACACTTCCAAGAACACAGGGCGAGAACCCGCTAACTACGTATCTCCTATGTTTTGGTCCTCTCTCAGGTTATCTTTTGCACTTGGTGGTGTCTTATGCTCCATTGTCGTCGCCATCCACTGCGCCTCGCGTAACTCCATGATCGTGTCTTGTGCTTCCCTAAGTTATCTCTGCAGCCAAACGATGCTCCCCTCGTGACCTTGCGATGGCGGTATCCTCTGGGTTTTTTCTGCCAACTGACGTCGCAGTTCCCTATTCTCTTGGTAAAGCTCGATTATTGCAATTTGAGCCTGCTCTAGTTGCTGAGTGGAATTTTCAATGGAAGCTCCCAGCTCTTCGGCCCTCCCCTTTCTTCTTCTGCTTCCTTTGCTAGTGGTCCCGACCAACTCCGAACAATCGGTAGGCATTACAGACTCTTCGAGGGTTGGATGTGCACTCAGTTCAGCCTTGGAGTGGTCCCCATCTCCTTCTCGAGTTTTCTTCTTAGGCCTTCCTCTTCTTCACGGTTTCGGTCCCGAAGAAGGCGCAGTCTCCAGCTTATTTCTCCCGGATGTATCTGCGACCACCCCAAGCCCGTCTTTAGACATTGATGTTGCCTTCGGGCAGATAGTTGTACCTCTTGAAGCCCACAGGAAGGAGTCCCAAGTGCGCTGGGGCTGAGACCTCACACTTCTGCTACCTCGTGGACCTCATCCCGTGTTTGAAGGAGATCCCATAATCAAAAAGCGTAAGAGACTCAAGGCATCCGCATATGGAAAAGGATTACTCAACTAGACGTCGCCAAGACGAACTTCCCAAACCAGATCCCCAGGGACTACGAGCTTGGAATATAATAAGGATTACTCATAAAAATCTTGGGTTTATAGGGAAATCAAAGAGAGACACTAGGATTTCCAGCATAATGCTCGTGCCTCGCGACATGATGTTTAAAAAATTTTGGCACGTTGCAGCTAATCAACGAATGCGATCCAGAACATGAAGGCGTCGCCAATCGGGGTTGCAAGAAAGCATGCAATACGATCCTTTCGATCCTTTTTGAACTTCCGAACCTCTTTTATTTATAAATGATGCTTGGCATGCTTGGTGGTACGAGCTCCGAAGGCATTTAACAACCTTCTATGTACGATATCTGACCTCTTGGGAGCACACACGCGCATAATTCGTCCTCGATGCCCTTTTCCCAAAAGGTCAAGTAATTACTATGATAATTATACATTCATGTCTATCGTAATTGATTAGCCACACTACAACAAGCTGAGGTGTTCATTTATACCAAAGAGGAGCGGCGGCTTCACAGGTCACTCGAAGGAAGTGTTTGGTATCACGTAAGTAGTAAAAATGAATGAGACTAGCAAGATGCACAGGTACGTGTTGATCTGTTGTTTATTTATGTCATATCATGGGTTGCTTGATCGCTAAACTACTTCTGTTTAATCAGATGAAGAACCTTCCCGATCACCGACTAGAGTCTGTCCTGTGATCCCGCCGAAGAACTGAAAGAATCACCGAAGTGACGAAGTATGTCGAGCTCCCGATTTCGGCATCCCGATATTAATCGACCTAAGCAGAATGATCAAGCTATGCGCCGAAAAAGATGCATCATGAGCCAAAGAATGTACAAAGTTCACCGATGCAAAGCCCGAGCAAGTACAAAAGTTCGCAGGACATCCAACCAAAGCTAATTTAGCCATACTTCAGAAGTTGAACGTCAGCCTCACAAAATATAGGGTGCATGCAATAGACATTAGGGTAATCTATGCCTCTCCGATGGAACAACACAGGTTTCCATGGGCCAACACCTATGAAGAACTCTTTATGAGATGGTCTGATTATGAAAGAGTCCACCCTTTCCAAGAAACAACTCGAGTGGACTATTGAAAGACTGTTAGATAATGACGCCTCGTGGTGATTCTTGATTAGCTCAAATTGTATTTTACTGTTAATTATTGTTAAGACTTTATATTATAAATAGGAACATCGATCGATGGTCGGAGGGTCGATGGTTGTTGTAAGAACTCTTTTCTTTTGGTTGTTGATAATTATTTTGAGACTACTATGAATTAAGAAGTCCTTTTGGACGAGAGACGAGTTATTTTCATCAGATGTATGTGATTGGAGTTGGAGAAGAATTACTTCCTTTCCTGTTCCATGAATGTTGCAGTAAATGAGTAAGAGAAATTAATTTTGTTGTCAAGTTATCTAGTGCAATGTTTTAATGTTCCTTGCTTTAAATGATGAAATTAAATCATTGTGCTTCTATGTGATGAATGTCTTGGTAGATGAATTATTTTGCTTATCATGACATTGATTACAGTTGTGTTCCTTTCTCTATGCTAAGTAGTTTACCTCAGCTATGTGATGAATGTCTCGATAGATGAATTATTTTTCTTACCTTGATCTTGATCATATATGTGTCTTCTTTCTGTTAAGTAGCTTTCTCAGACAACAGTTGGATGCTCTTTCGGTTAAAGTATTATTACTAAGCCCTTTGGCATAGGATCGTTGTCTACATGTTCGAGTAGCAGGTTATCCCAAGCTCAAACCCTTCCCAATAGTTAAAAATCTTGTCCTATCTTCGTCAAGTTGGTTTATACTGGCTTGCATCTCTTGTACCTGCCCCACCTAAGAGAATTTACTGAAAAAAATGTCTTAACCGAAGGAAGAGTATTCACCAGAAAACAAAAAAGCTCATTGATAATTTGGCCAGATTGCAAGATCTGGAGAATCATTCCACTCCAAACGCTACAGAGCCTAATTGGGCCTCGGTGGTGGGTTTGGTTCCTATTTTTGAATCATGGGATTTAAGCCCCATCAACATAAATGGCACTAAAAGGAGGGCCTGAGAATGAATGGTTGAATATGTAAGTTATATGATATTTTGAACAACCTATAGATTCATAACGGCCCACATGCGTGTCTAGTCATCCAACAGACAACCCACCTTTACCGAGTACTCTCGAAGCAGATAAATCACCCAACTCTGAGGAAGGACATCTTTACCCTGAAATACCTTACACCCTCCCTCAAGAGGAAGTGAATAAGTTTAGAAGGATTACTAGAGCCTACGCCTGGAAAATCAGCGTGTTTCCCTTCACCCCCATCCTCCCTCAAAGAAAACAACAAAGTAGACTAGTAGTCAGCACTCCCGATGAATTTTTTGTGCACTCCGTCGAAGACTTAATAGACTTCGCAATCACCGAAATCCAAGAACCTCTTGACCTCATACCCGAGACACCAGCCAGCGACATCTCCGAACCTAACGATATTTTAGAAGAGGAAGAACCTGACTCCGACTCCGAAGAAATGGAAGAGAAAAACGATCGAGAAGAAGAGAGGGAAGTTCCACTTCAAGGCAACCAACTCTGGTTGGTCGGGGATGTCGTGGTCGTCCCTGGATGAATACACAATCTCCCTCGGCACCCGAAAAATTTTCTCCCAAAGTATGATCCTGAAACCTTAGGATCGCCCAAAGATCATATCAAGAAGTTCATACTCATGATCAGGCTTATGAACATTTAACATGAAGACGTGGTATGCAGACTTTTCCCCTACATGTTTGAGAACTCAGCTTCCACTTGGTATTTTAACTTTCCAGTAGGATCCATAACCAGCTGGACTAAGTTCCAAAAGGACTTCCAAGACAAATTTGCCGAATAAACTACCACGGGAGCCCTTATGACCAAATTATTCGTAGCCACCATGACCCCAAAGGAAAGGTTCAAAGATTTTAATCAAATATTCATGACTATCCTAAACAAATTCCAGCCTACGGCGAAACCGGCTCAAGAGTTGCAAATCGAGGTCTATGCCAATGCGCTTTCGGCCTCTATTTCCATGTTTGTTAAAAGAGCCTCTAAGCAAACCCTCGCGGAGAATTTCGAAGAGGCCAAGATGATAGAGTTCTAGATGAAAGGGTGTAAAGAAGGCTAGGCATCTCTAGCGAGAAAAGAGAGTGAGCCCCCTCCCAGGAGAGGACTCCTCTTGACTAGACCACTGGGGAAGTCGACTGAATCAACTCCTGATAAGGGTAATGGAGATATAGAAGACCTGCAATGCATGGTCAAGAAACTATCAAATGAGATTATAGATATGAAAAGAAATGCGAGTGAGGGAAACCAAGGCCAAAGATCCTATAAGCCTTTCTTTAAAAGAAACTAGCCTTTCAAAGCAATTGAACCTCCCCCAGCCAAACTAAACATGGACTTAGGGAATGTCGCATATGATTCTTTCTATACATACCACCAAGAGAAACACTCAGAAAGGGAATATCCTTAGTGGGTCCACGCCATGAATTTAATGGCCAATCACTTTCTGGGCGAAGTCTCTCTAACTGAACCATCCAAAATTCAGCCTTTAACATTGCCGATCAGGAAGAGGTTGACCCACCACAAGACACAGCCATGCTGATATGGGATCCTGACATGATCACGTCTTCGGATGATCTGTTTAAACCTCGGGAATCACTGACAGAGATATCGGTGGTACAGACACATAGTAAGGGTCAACCCGGCCTAGATACCGATGCCACCCGTGCCTCACAAAGTAAATTAACTCCCGATCACTCGAGAATGCCTTTCGCTCCTGATAAAAATCCTATAAGTATCCATACTCATGATTCTCCTAAATTAGATTACAATGTAGTAGAAGATTTGAAGAAGCTGAAAGCTAATGTATCGGTTATGGACATATGTAGAATCCCTCAGCAGAAAGACCTTCTATTGCAATCTCTAAGTTCGGTAGAAAACCCTACCACCGGCGATGGTCAAGAGAAGAATCTGCACCCTATGGATTTGGCAAGCAAACCAACGATAAACACCTACTCAGAAGGCAGGAAGGAGAGGCCTTTTGTACCACCTTTCCTTTTAACATTTGAAGTCTTCAACATGAATCTCCACAATTGTCTGGTAGACTCTGGGGCATCTTTCAATGTCATGCCCTTGGCCGTTTGTAACAAATTAGGTTTTGTCCCTCTAAAAAGTGATAAGCATGTCATACAACTAGACAAGACCCAAGTCAAAGTCATGGGGGAACTCAAAGATGTGATGATCAGGGTAGCCACTCATCCTAATTTCGTGCAGGTGATTGGCATCATTGTGGTGGTTATCCCTGAGGCATATGGGCTATTATTAAGCCAAGATTGGTCTGAAAAAATAAATGGATACTTCAGCATAGACTGGGCACACCTTTGTCTACCACTTAAGGGATACAAGAACATGATCAGAATCGATAGGGAAAGATACCTGAAACATACGGTCACTAACCTGGAAACCCTGAACAAACAAGCCTCTACCGATTTTCCCATACTAGGGAATTATTCTTGTGATTCTCACTTTGGCAATGTTTCCCCTCTCTTGTCCGATGTTTCTCTTACCTAAAGCTCTGAGATGATCTTTCAAGAAGAATTCCCGATGCCAAGGGAAGATTTTCTCTTTTGTCAAGACCTAGTGTTAGGTCTTCCAGAAGAAAAGATCGAAGAGAAGAACACTGATTGGAATGGAGATCATCTCTCACAAATTTGGACCCTTCATTTTGATGGATCCAAGTCACAAGGGGGTTCGGGAGCAGGGTGCATCCTCATCAATCAAAAGGGTAAAAGCCATTTCTTGTCTTGTAGACTAGAATTCGAGTGCACCAACAACACTTCCAAGTATGAAGCCCTGGTACAAGGGTTAAAGAAAACCATAGATCTTGATGTCAAGGAATTAAAGGTGTTCGGAGACTTGGAAATCATTATTAGACAAGTGAGAAACACTATACACTGCAACTCCCCTCATCTTAAGAACTACCAGTAGGAGGTGCAGAGGCTGATAGAACGCTTTGAAGCTTTCAATATCACTGCGATCCCCAAATTGAAGAAAATCCTTGCTGACTCCTTATCCACCGCTGCCTCAAGACTCTCGCCTTTAGAAGATTATGAAGCCTCCTGATTCGATGTAGAACTTCTCTACAAGACATCAATACCTAATAATATCTCTAATTGGAAAGTCTTTGAGGGGGGTGAACAGATCATAAGCTTCTTGACTAATCAAGACAACTTCAAAGACCTCGCTATTGACGATGAAGAATTCCAAGAGAAACTAACAGAAACCAGTCCCCGGGAGGGTCAACGCATGGATAAACCAAAGGCTCACACAATTCCAAAAGGGATAGAAAATCTAGAGAATTTGTTTGATCTAAAGGAACGTTTCAAAGGACCTAAAAACATAAATACTGGTAGCTCCTACCCCGTCCATGAAACTGTAAATCTTGGAACCCCAGACAACCCAAAGCATGTAAATCTTGACAAAATGATATCTAAAGAGGAGAGGAAAGCCTACCTCAAATTATTCAAACAATACCAGGATGTGTTTGCCTGGTCCTATAAAGATTTGAAAACGTATGATACCCGCATCATTCAACACACCATCCCGTTGAAACCCAAAGTCAAACCTTTTCAACAGAAGCTCTGAAAGTACCACCCATCCTTGGAACCCCTAATGTATCAAGAGTTAAGGAAGATTTTAGATGCGAAGATAATTTTCCAAGTTAGACATTTTGCCTGGGTAGCGAACGTTGTTCCAGTATGAAAAAAGTCAGGAGAAATTTGATTAAGCGTAGACTTTCGGAATCTCAACAGAGCTTCAGAAAAGGAAAATTATCCCATCCCACCGATGGAGCAACTCCTACAGACCGTGTCGGGCTCAGAAATTTTCTCCCTCCTAGACGGTTTCTCAGGATACAACCAAGTGTTGGTTTCAGAGCAAGACCGATTAAAAACTACCTTCCGGACCAAATGGGGAACCTTCACTTATAAACACATGCCTTTCAGCTTGATTAACGCAGGAGCAAACTTTCAAAGGGAAATGGATGTGGCATTTTGGGGACTTATAGGTAAGTGCGTGGTGCTATATTTAGACAACGTAATGGTGTATTCGAAGAATAGAGAGGAACACATCCAACACTTAACTCAGATTTTTGAAAGATGCCAAAAATACGGTATATCACTCAATGCTAAGAAAACTATATTCGGTGTTGAAGAAGGTAAGTTGTTGGGTCATATTATATCTCAAGAAGGAATTCACATAGACCCCGAAAGGATTAAAGCCATAGCTCAACTCCCGCTACCCCATAACAAGAAGGCTATGCAGTCTTTTTTCAGGAAAATTAATTTTGTAAGGAAATTCACCCCCGACTTCGCCGAAATTATTAAAACCTTACAAAAAATGATTCTCAAAGATTCCGAGTTTAAGTGGGATGATGAACGAAAAGATGCTTTCAACAATATCAAACCTGCCATATCCTGGGCCCCAGTATTGTGAAGTCCCGATTTCAATGGAGACTTTAACCTTTATACTTTTGCCTTTGACCATTCACTAGTTGCGGTGTTGACTTAGAAGGAAGATGACAACAATGAAGCCCCAGTGTCATTCATGATCACCAACCTTCAAGGAGTTGAGCTCAATTACCCCGCCATAGACAAGCAGGCCTACGTGGTCTATAAAGAAGTAAATCATTTTAGGTCGTACATCCTCAAGAATCACACTAAGGTGATTTTGCCACACCCCGCAGTCTGATCCTTGTTTACCCAACAAGAAATGGGAGAAAGAAGAGGGAACTAGATGGCAGTAGTCTAGGAATTTGATCTAGATATAAAACCCGCCAAGTTAGTAAAAGGATAAGGTTTGTGCAAGTTCGCAGCCGAAGCTCAAGATCAAGCAAACCAAGATCCAGGGTGGGATAATGAAATAGCACTATGGTGTGGTGAAGCAGCCTACATTTCACTGGGACCGGACTCCTGGTACAAGGATTTGGCTCATCTATTACATCACGGGACCTATCCCGAAAACCTCAACCCCAGAGAAAGGAGAGCCCTCCGACTAAAATCCACACAATATTGCCTCATAAATTTGGTACTCTTTCGGATCAACTATGACGAGGTATTACTGAGATGTCTCGAACACGAAGACGCCGATAAAGTGATGAAAGAACTCCACGACGGTCCCGCTGGGGGACATTTTGCAGGAAACACCATTGCTCATAAGGTTCTGAGAGCCGGCTATTACTGGCCCACTTTGTTCAAAGACACTCATGCTTATGCCAGGAATTGTAAGACTTGTCAAATAAGTGTTGGCAAGGAGAGAAGGGAAACAATCCCACTTCAGACTATAACTATCTCTAGACCATTTGAGAAGTGAGGGTTGGATATCATAGGAGATATTACGCCCAATTCTTCGAAATTGCACAAGTATATTCTTACTGCCACCAACTATTTCACAAAGTGGGCAGAGGCCATTCCTTTGACCCATGTAAATGAGAAAATAGTCATCCAATTTATAGAACGACAACTAATTACAAGGTTTGGCATTCCTTTCGTAGTGGTCTTTGATAATGCATCCTACTTCTCCTCTACCCTATTGACAGAGTTCGCTCTGGACAAAGGAATCATAATCAAGTACTCTGCAAATTATTACCCTTAGGGAAACGGTGTGGCGGAGTCAACCAAGAAGAATCTGGTGAGAATACTAAAGAAGATAGTTGTGGATAACCATATAAGTTGGCATAACCAACTCCATAATTCACTATGGGATGACAGGGTCACACCCAAAGAGGCTATAAGAAATTCCCCATACTTCCTAGTCTACGAACAAGAAGCCATTCTCCCGAATGGGCTTTATCTTCCATCTCTCCAATTGGCCCAAGATTCTAATGATGATAAATCCTCGACCATGCAACAAAGAATCAACACTCTACTCATGCTGGAGGAAAAGAGGGAAAGGGATAACTCTAAATTTTTATCCCATCAACAGATAGTGAAAAGATGGTTCGATAAGCACAAGGCTAAAGAAAAGAATTTTGAAGTAGGAGACTTAGTTCTAAAGTGGGATAAGGTAAATGAACCCAAAGGGAATCATTACAAGTTTCAGAGCCTATGGCTTGGGCCTTTTCAGGTGGCTGAGAAGATCGGGGTAAGTAATTATCGTTTGCAAAATCTGAGAGGGGAACCTGACGCCCTCCCGGTAAACGACCAAGCCCTAAAGCAGTACTTCCAATGATAACAACACAATATATATATAATACATATATAGTTCCAGTTGGCACGAATAAAAGAAGGACTGGATATATCTGTTTTATGGGACAAAGATTCTGCATTTACCCAATGAATCACCATTTGTTGAGTGTTCAACACACCCTAAAAGTTCTGTGACCACTTCCTTTTGGGTACCACCTTGTCTTCTACCTTCGATTGTTTTCATCGTGGTTTGAGCCTTATAACCTTCTTATCTGATATGTTTCATATCAGAGTTTCTCTTGAGAATATTAAGAACCATATTGAGAAACACCACGACTGATAAAGGAACCAACGACCCAAATTTCTCCTGGCTTACTTGAGAAATTCGACATCGGTGAAAGATTAAGGCAGCGAAAATTGTATGGGAAGTCAAAGTAGTCAAGTGCCGACATTCTTCGATGTCGGCCAATAAGAGTATCTCTTTTATGAATGTAGCCTCCAAAAATATTTCGTTGAAGGCCGATTCTTTTGGCTTCGGTAGAAAAGTACGATTATAAGCACCGCACATAGATAAAGCAACACTGCCGACCACCAAACTCCCGAAAACAAGTTTCGATATCGGCAAGAGGGAACTAATTAATCGCTCCAATGAATCTCAGTATCGGCAGCTGTAACCTCTAGTCTTTTCTCAAAAACTCTCGGTACAAGTGAAATTCCAAGCATGACTTTTATCCACTAGCCAAATATCTTTCCATGATAAATTCTTTGTTTTTTAACCAAATCTATAATCACGCGGAAGTAGTAATTAAATATATCAAAGTTTTAAAAAGAAAAACATTAACAAACTCGCGACGTAATAACAATGGTTCCAAAAGATCTAATATTTTATGCAAAAGAGTTAAAGAAGAATACACGTTTCATTCACAACATGATACTTTTAAAATTTACTTTATATACAATAAAAAACCTCCGCCAGGCTTGGTTTACATACGAATAGACAACCCCAATGACTCAGCTAACCTGCCCGGTCATCGTGAGATTACGAAATTTTACAAAGAAGAGAGACAAAGAGGTGTTAAGCCACACTTCCAGTAACATAGGGAAAGAACCTGCTAACTGCGTATCTCCTATGTTTTGGTCCTCTCTCAGGTTGTCTTTTGCGCTTGGTGGTGTCTTATGCTCCATTGTCGTCGCCATCTATTGCATCTTGCGTAACTCCATGATCGTGTCTTATGCTTCCCTAAGTTTTCTTTGCAACCAAACAGTGCTCCTCACGTGACCTTGCGTCAACGGTATCCTTTGGGTTTTTTCTACCAACTGACGCTGCATTTCCCTATTCTCTTGGTAAAGCTCAGCTATTGCAATTTGAGCCTACTCTAGTTTCTGAGTGGAATTTTCGACGGAAGCTCCCTACTCTTTGGCCCTCCCCTTTCTTCTTCTTCTTCCTTTGTCAGCGGTCCCGACCAACTCCGAACGATCGGTAGGCATTATAGACTCCTTAAGGGTTGGATGCACACTCAATTCGGCCTTGGAGTGGTCCCCCTCTCCTTCCCAATTTTTCTTCTTAGGCCTTCCTCTTCTCCACAGTTTCAGTCCCGGAGAAGGTGCAGTCTCCAGCTTATTTCTCCCGGACGTATCTGCGACCACCCCAAGCCCATGTTTAGACGCTGACACTGCCTCCAAGCAGATAATTGTACCTCTTGAAGCCCACAGGAAGGAGTCCCAGGTGCGTTGGGGTTGACACCTCGCACTCTGGCTGCCTCGTGGACCTCGTTCCATGTTTGAAGGAGATCCCATAATCGCAAAGCGTAAGAGACTCAAGGCATCCACAGATGGAAAAGGATTACTCAACTGGACGTCACCAAGACGGACTTACCAAACCAGATCCCTAGGGAATATGAGCTCGACATATAAGAAGGATTGCTCGTAAAACTCCTGGGTTTATAGGGAAATCAAAGAGCGACACTAGGCTTGCCAGAATAATGCTCGCGCCTCGTGACATGATGTTTAAAAAATTTCGGCACACCGTAGCTAATTGACGGATGCGATCTAGAACATGAAAGCACCATTGATCGGGGTTGCAGGAAAGCATGCAGTACGACCCTTTTGATCCATTTTGAACTTCCGAACCTCCTTTATTTATAAATGACGCTTGGCACTCTTGGTGGTATGAGTTCTGAAGGCATTTAACAAACTTCTCTGTACGATATCCGACCTCTCGGGAGCACACACGTGCATAATTCGTCCTCGATGCCCTTTTTCCCAAAGGTCAAGTAATTACTGTGATAATTATACATCCATGTCTATCATACTTGATTAGCCACACTACAACATGCTGAGGTGTTCGTTTATACCAAAGAGGAGCGGCGTCTTCACAGGTCACTCGAAGGAAGTGTTTGGGATCACGTAAGTATTAAAAACGACTGAGACTAGCAAGCTGCACAGGTATGTGTTGATCTGTTGTTTATTTATGTCAGATCATGGGTTTCTTGATCGCTAAACTAATTCTATTTAATCGCAGCAAGAACCTTCCTGATCACCGACTAGAGTCTGTTCTGTGATCCCACCGAAGAACTGAAAGAATCACCGAAGCGACGAAGTATGTCAAGCTCCCGATTTCGGCATCTCGATATTAATCGACCTAAGCAGAATGATCAAGTTGTGCACCGAACAAGATGCATCATGAGTCGAAGAATGTGCAAAGGTCATCGATGCAAAGCCCGAGCAAGTACAACATTTTGCAGGACATCCAACCAAAGATAGAGCCATACTCCAGAAGTTGAACGTCAACCTCTCAAAATATATGGTGCACGCAACAGACATCAGGGTAATCTATGTCGCTCCGATGGAACAACATAGGTTTCCATGGGCCAACACCTGTGAAGAACTCTTTATGAGATGGTCTAATTATGAAAGAGTCCACCCTTTCCAAGAAACAACTTGGGTCGATTGTTGAAAAACTATCAGATAATGACACCACGTGGCGATTCTTGATTAGCTCAAATTGTATTTTACTGTTAATTACTGTTAAGACTTTATATTATAAATAGGAACATCAACCGATGGTCGAAGGGTCGATGGTTGTTGTAAGAAATATTTTCTTTTGGTTGTTGATAATTATTTTGAGACTGCTACGAATTAATAAGTCCTTCTAGACCAGAGACGAGCTATTTTCATCAGATGTAGGTGATTGGAGTTGGAGAAGAATTACTTCCTTTCCGTTCCATGAATGTTGCGTAAATGAGTAAGAGAATTTAGTTCTATTGTCAAGTTATCTGCTGCAATGTTTTAAGGTTCCTTGCTTTAAATGATGAAAGTAAATCATTGTGCTTCTATGTGATGAATGTCTTGGTAGATGAATTATTTTGCTTACCGTGACATTGATTACAGTTGTGTTTCTTTCTCTATGCTAAGTAGTTTACCTCAGCGATGTGATGAATGTATCGGTAGATGAATTATTTTTCTTACCTTGATCTTGATCATATATGCGTCTTCTTTCTATTAAGTAGCTTTCTAAGACAACAGTTGGATGCTCTTTCGGTTAAATTATTATTACTAAGCCCTTTGGCATAGGATCGTTGTCTGCATGTTGGAGTAGCGGGTTATCCCAAGTTCGACCCCTTCCTAATAGTTAAAACTCTCTTCCTATATTTTTCAAGTTGGTTTATACTGGCTTGCATCTCTTGTACCTGCCCCACCTAAGAGAATTTACTGAAAAAATTGTCTTAACCGAAGGAAGAGCATTCACCAAAAAACACAAAATCTCATCGATAATTTGGCCATATTGCAAGATCTGGAGAACTATTCCACTCCAAACGCTGCAAAGTCTAATTGGGCCTCAGTGGCGGGTTTGGTTCCTGTTGTTGACTCAGGGGATTTAAGCCCCATCAACACCACAAAGACCTCATTCAATCCCTTTCCACACTTAGTAACTTGACATATAGGGGAATCCATTCATACATCTCACTTTCCATCTCATTTCCCCCTAGGGTCACCAGGATTCCCCCTTGAGGTGATTCTATCATCTCTAAAGTGACAAGAATACTTTCCTAAGGTGATTGTGGGTAGGTGTTCTCAATTTTTTTGCCATTTGGTGGTTGGGTTTGGATTTTACCAACATAAAACTTGTGTGATAACACTATTTTAAATAAAGGTGTTTTATGATCATGTGTGCCAATAATGTTAGTGACTTCTAGAATCTAGATCCCCCTTTATATGATTTTTCAGAATTTCTAATCCATTCTTCAATGGAAGTTGGTGAAATTTATTTTCTATATAAAATTTATTTCCAAAGGCATTCCCAACTAATTTCCATGTGCCCTTTATAGTTAGAGCCTTTGCAAATTTACCCAGTGCCCCATCCTTTAATTTCCTTTGGGAGAGATAAAGTTTCCCAAGGGACTAGTACCAAACCTCCCTCTTCCTTGTTCCCCTTCCACATATATTTGAAGAAACTTTTTTTACCTACATTAAGATATGTTTTAGAATATTGGAAATAGTGAACCTATAGATAGGGATTTCTTGAAGAAAACACTTAATCAAGATAGGTATGGATTCCTTGGATACCCATATGTGAGTCCAATGGGTGACCCGAGCTATCACTTTTTGTATAATATAGTTCTAGTCATTTATCTGATAATTGTTGGGATTAAGTTGGAATCCTAGATATATGAGATTCGGTTGAAAGGTGTGAAACATGAAAGGAAGGAATTGTTAAATCTCCTCCTAAAACTAAGGTACATGACTATAGTGAATGGATGATTTTTCTTTGTTTATTTCCATCCATGTAGCATGGAAAAATAGATCCAAGATGTGATCATATGCATTGGTTTCCTGGGTGGAACCATTTCCATATAAGAGAACATCATATACAAACCTGAGATGAGTTATTTAGATAGTGCTCGATAGTTTTATTCCCATTATGTTTCCTAGTCTGACCATATGATTTATAAGTCTACTTAATCCTTTGGTGATGATCAAGAAAATGAGGGGGGAAAGAGGGCACCCTTAATGGAGTCCTATAGATGCACTGAAGAAAGTGCTAGCTAAGCCATTGATTAATAAATAAAACAAGTGAAAGTACCTACTTCTATCTAGGATATGAAAGGCCCATAAAAACTGACTTGCAATAGTATCATTCTTAGGCACAACTAGTCCATGTGATCAAATGCTTTAGAAATGTCCATTTTGAAGATGGAGGATTTTTTATTATGTGTCTTAATAGTGTGGAGTACCTCCTAAGTGGATCCTATGGTGTCCTAAATGTCCCTTCCACGAATAAATCCCATTTGTTCACGGGATATGTTAGAAGAGAGGAAAGGTTTGAGGCAAAAGATTATGATGCTTGAGATTATTTTACGGATACAATTTCATAGTGAAATAGGATGAAAACTATAAAAGTTAGTGGGGTTTGTAACCTTTGGGATAGCTACTAGGAAGGTGGAGTTGAATGCATGAATAATATGGACTTATTTTTGGATAGTTTAATGATTAGTATAATATTTTGGTTTATGAGTTCCCAAAAGCCCTCAAAAAATTCAATGGAAAGTTCATCCAACCCCAAAGACTTTTTTCTTGGAGTTTCAAAAATATTCTCTTGAGTTTTATGGATTGGTGTCATTAGGTTCTTTCTATCATGCTCATTTATCTAGTTGGGTAATTTTGAGGCAACAGATAGTACACTTCTTAAAGTTTCTTCAAGAGATTAGGTGTATAGTGCTTTGTAATGTGACATGCCTACTTTACTTATAGATTCAAAATTCTCACAGATAGTACCTAGATGGACTGAAATTCTCCAAATTGTGTTGCATGCATTTTGAATTGCTGCTTGGATATGTTCTTATATCCTTGGAGACAAATTGCACAAATCTTCATATGTCAGCAAGCTTCGTCCCAAGCTAGTAGGGTGTTTCTTTCTTTACCAAGTTCCAAGATTTCCTCCATCTTCAAATTGAAATTATTTTTGCATTATTTCTCATGCATTGTTGTGATATGGCGTTCAACCTCCTTCAATCAAAATTAGAGTTTCCAAAATTCTCTTTGTTCCATTCATTTGAGATTCTATTTACCAAGATCAAGTTTCTTTGAAATTAATTCAATGGATCTTATTGGTGCCATGTGATATGCTTACAATCCTCTATGATTTTTCATACATAAGTCTCTAGGTGTGAGAGGCAATGTGGGTTGAACTTGAATGGTGGGGTAGGTATCGATCCTTGGGTGGTACTTATCCAACTCAAGTACAAAAGCTACATCATCAGAACCCCCTGAGTATTGGAACCTAGATTTGAATAATCGAAAAGAACTAAAAAATGATTCCTTGATAAAAACAATGATCTATCTTTTTACCAATGAACTAAGTCTCCCATTATCTTATTTTACCATGCATTTGTAAGTGTGATTGGTTTGATATTTACCAAATCTACTTGTTCAAAAAAATTTAAGAAAAAATCAACAAGCTGGTCTTGTTTGGCTTTTGGGCCCCATTTTTCTGCAATGTTCAATATCAAATTTAGATTCCCTCCAAGTATGAATTAGGGAATATAGAAGACCCTGGTCCACAATTTACTTCTAGAATGGTAATCAATATTGGTGGGGACCATAATGTTGAGAAGATCAATATTCCTATTAAAACAATCAGAAAATAGGGTGATATGTAAGTAGTGCAGAACCTTTGCATTGCTTACTACGTGGAATTTGTTCTTCCATTGTTCTTCTAGGCTATGCCAAAGCCTCTTAAGATTAAAATTGAGGATACACATTAAAAGAGCCAATATGAGAAATATTTCTTAGGTTTGTCATGGTTTCTTGAATAAAAAAGAGGCTTGGTTGATGTACAAAGAGTAATCTCCACAAGGATCTCATTTTCTGGGTTGATCCCAAGCCCCTATGATTTATAGAGAAAATTTTCATTACTTAAACACCTTTAGGGATTCCATTTCTCTAAGTTCTCTATGGATAGTTTGTTGATGTCCTTGTTGAACATCAAATTCTTCTCAGGAGATAGTCTTGGCTATATTATAAATCTTGCCCGCTTTATGTTTTTCTTAGCCTGAGAAAGGAACCAGTTGTAGCCCACCTAATAGGATCTAAGAGTGAGGGAGGGGGGGGGTTTCTTTAGAGTGGGTGTCATATATATGAGTTGTTTTTATTTATTTTTAAAGGGATGAAGTGGCCAAGTGATGAAGGTTGGTGAATCCAAAGGGGATCTCTACATTAGGAGGGTTGAGGTCAATAAAGAGATGGGGAACATGATAGGTTAGATTGTGATGTGTAGAGGGAAGATGGGTTTGTTGAGTAGGAGGGTCAAATTTTAGGGGTGTGTGTAGGGGAGAATACAAAAGAAGGGAGTGGTTCCTATAGGTTTGGGTCCCTAATACAGAGATCAATTCTTCCTTAACTCTAATTTCCATAAGATTTTTAAGTACATGGGAGAGATATTCCACTTTTTTGGAGTTGAGTAATCTGGAAGAAGGGGAAGAAGGGAAGTATTAGGATGCAAGGGGTATTTTCCTAGGTCTGACCCTTTTGAAGTTTCACTATAAGAATGGAGAGGGAATAATTTCCTACCCAATAACATTTCTTCCTCTTCATGTTCCTATGTGAACTTTCCTTTAATGATACACCTTGGACATGGTTAATTTCTCTACAATATCATCATTTGAAAAAAACATTTACAAAATCCAATCACCGCTAGTGTGAGATGATTACATATTTTATGCCTATTCCTTTAGGGAGACCTTCATTCAAATACATTTCAACACAAATTTTGGCATCAAAGAGGTTTTCCATTTCTAGTGTATGATCATCTACCTTGATAATATTTGAAATATGGGTGCCTATCTACTACAATATGTCCAATTTCTAGTATTCTAGTGGGAGATTTGGTATCATTGTCCATATAAATATTTTTTGTAATCCTCTCCTTGGTTGGGCCAAAACCTAGGGTCCATTCATGAATATATAATCAAATTGAATTATTCCATTGGAGACCTTTTGCCTTGATGATGTCTCAATCTACTTGAGACATTAATATAACAGTCACAAAAAGCCTAGATACCATATGGTTTTTTGGAGAATAACTCAAAGTTTTGGCCCATTTCATAGCCACCCATCCTTTCAATGATTTTTCTGAGAGCTCCCCCCCCCAAAAAAAAAAATTAATTTTCCAATGGAAGCCTCATTCTAGTATTTCAATATGACATTCTTTACTTCTTCCTATGGAAATTCAATATGCATCTACCTAGATCTAGTTTGAATACATTGTGTCTTTTTTTCTTCCATTTTCTCACATTAGAGACCACCTTTGGAGTGGGTATTAGTGGTGTATCTAAGTTTAATAGTGAATCCATCAAGTCTATTGGTAGGAACTCCAAATTTATCTAGTGGATAAAGCATATGAGAATTAATAGGATCTTGATGAATGCTCTAAGAGGAAATCAATGGGGCATAATGTGATCAATTAATGGAATGTCCTAGTGATGATTTTTAGGGGAGATCATATGTCATCATTTGAAGGAAATTATAAAGGATGTGAGAAATAATATTAGGACATTCCACCTTTATGTTCATCCACAAATGCATTATAGTCTTAGGAGGGGATGATGATTTCCATATTTTTGTCCATTTCCATGTTTTGGCATTTGAATGTATAGCTAGGTGTTGAATTCTTACCCTAGTATCATGCTATATGTTTTAACCGAAGGATTTCCTCCCCATAGAATTGTTTTCCTACCATCAAAGACCTTCTTTAGTCAAGCCATTGACGATCTCTGTCAAAATTTTCCATTGACAACCATAAATTCTTATGTTTTTTGTATTGTGCCAGGATTTTGGAGTACTCCGAGGATTCACTACCACTTGATGCAAATTAAAGAGGTACATGTTCCTGAACCACCGATTGTATTGGAATTTGTACTCTGGATCTTTCCCTTCTATCAATCTAATGCAAATCCAACCCTTTCTCTATTTCCTATTTTCAACCAAAGGTGTTTAGTGATTAGGTGTGCCAATAGCATCAGTGACTTCCAGAATTTAGATCCACCTTTATATTATTTTTTGGGATTCCTAAGACATTCATCAATGGAAGATGGTGCAATTATTTTCTATATAAAATTTATTTCCAAAAGCATGCCCAACAAATGAATTTTTGTGCGTCCTTTGTAGTGAGGGACTTTGCAAATTTACCCAATACCCCATCCTTTAATTTTCTTTGGGTGAGATAAATATTTCCAAGGGAATAGTGCAAAACCTCCCTCTTCTATGTTCCCCTTCCACATATATTTGAATATTATTTAACTTACCTACATTAACATATGTTTTAGAAGATTGGAAGTAGTGAACCAATAGATAGGGACTACTTGAAGAAAACTCTTAATCAAGACAAGTCCATCTTCCTTGGATAGTCATTTGTGAGTCCAATGGGTTACCTGAGCTATGGATTTTCTATAATATAGGTCCATTCATTTATCTGACAATTTTTAGGATTAAGTTGGAATCCTAGATATACGAGTTTCAATTCAAAGGATTGAACAATGAAAGGAAGGAATTTTGAAATCATATTCTTCTAAAACTGAGGTACATGACTATAGTTAATGAATTATTTTTCTTTGTTGATTTCCATCTTGTAGAATGGAAAAGTAGGTCCAAGATATGATCATATGCATTGGTTTCCTAGGTGGTACAATTTCCTAGATATTATGATGATATGTAGATCATATGCGAAACTATTCCCAAATATGATCGATGGTTTCCTAGATATGTTCGATAGTTTTATTCCCATGATGTTTCCTATTCTAAACACATGATTTTATTATCAATATTTTGGTGATGGACGGGAAAAGGAGAGGGGAAAGGGGGAACCCTTGACAAATTTCTTTGGATGTAGTGAAGAAAGTGGTGGATGAGCCATTGATTAATAAAAAAAGGAATTACTAGAAGTACCTACTTCTATCTAGGATATGAAAGGAAAATGAATACTAACTTGCAATAGTATCATTCTTAAGCACAACTAGTTCATGTGATCAAATGATTTAGAAAGGTCCATTTTGGAGATGGAGGATTTTTTATTATGTGTCTTGACAATGTGGAGTACATCCTAAGTGGATCCTATGGTGTCATGAATGTCCCTTCCATGAAGAAACCCAT